>KZ270040.1:230816-266142 GCA_002249935.1 Onchocerca flexuosa
AAAATTAACTGATTTCCCTTTCCGTGTTTTCACCTAAATTTATTTTTAGTGTAATAAAATGCGTACGTAGGTATGTACATGTATATTTTTTATGCGTATGCGTGTGTGTGTATGCGCATGCCTGTTTGCGTATTACGTACGTGAATATTTGCATTCCCAAGCGTGGTTCTCTGTATGAATATTACGTACGTGAATGTTTACATGAGCATGTGTATTGCGTGCGTGTATATTTGTATGCGTATTCACACGTGTGAACGATGTATTTTTCACATATACGTGTACGTTACATAGAAATGATCTAAACGGTGATGTTTTACCAGAAAATTTCAACTTTTCTTTCTGTCAATTCATCTTCAATCACTTCGTATATCTTTCCTTCTTCGCTTTCATTCATTCCGAGCAAATTGGTTATCATTTTTTCCTCCTTTTTTTTCTATCATTTTTATTTTTCTTATTTTATCATTATTATTATCATCATCATCATCATTATCGTTATCAACTCTGTTACTACTGTCATCAATATCACCATCATTAGCTATATTTAGTTTTATTTGAGTTTTACCTTTTTGCATTATTCACCATCAGCCATATTTCACGTTTCACGTTTCTTTATTTTGTTATTTAATCAACCGGAGATCGGAATATCGTTAAACTTTCAGATGTTTGTATAAAAATAGAATATCTTAAGGGAATGCCGAATCCGGAAGCCGATAGCCATTGCTAAGAAATATTAATTTGCTATTTTTAAATAATTAATTTCCATGATATTGTTGTTACTGTTTATTATTAATTTTGTTGTTGATTGTGAGTTAAAAATGAAAAGGAAAAACAATAGGAAGAAGGCGAAAGCGAAATTTCATTTCATGGAACATCGAAAATAAAAAAAGGATGAAAGAAGGTAAAATAGGTAAAGGAAGAGGTAGAGAAAGAGCAGATAATAGAAAAATTAAATGGCCGAGAATTTAAGGTGACATCTTTCTTCATTCTTTTTTTTTGTGATTTTGATTTTGATTTTATTTTCTTTACATTCGTTTTCATTTTTTCCTATTGTTTGTTTCGAAATATTTATCATTATCTATTAATTTTACTTTAAAATTAAAAATGTTAGACAAGAAGAAATCTGAAATGATTAAGAAATTATCACTAATCCTCGAATTTATGCATTAGATAGTAACAATTGCGAGATATTCTATGAATAAATCATAATATTATCGGTAATCATTTCAAATTTTGCATATTAGCAATTACTGATTAATGATTACTTAAAATTTTGATTGATTCATTCATTCATCTACATTATTTCCAATATTTTGATGAATAATTATAAAAAATATAAAGTTTTATGATTAAATTTCTGTGATATTCCCAAATATCTTGGAAAAGTATTTTAATTCAGTAGTAAAACAATGATAAATTTGTCAGGCTCATTTTTGAAAATTTTTTGAGAAATAATAATTTGATGAGCCAAAATGTATCAAATACTCAACACTTTTTTTTTTCTAATCGCAAAGATAATATTGCGATTCTATTTTTGAAATTCCATGAAAAATTTAAATTGTATGTCTTCTGAGAAAAATAACCGTTCATTTCTTCATTCTATTAACAGTTCTTATTCATGAAATACTTTTAATCGTCATTTTTTCAATTTATTAATATCAGAATAAATCACATTAAAAATAGGCGCAATTGAACTCGTCGTACTGTTTTACTAGTTTCATAATTGAAATTTAATTTAAATTAAATTTGATCGCTGAGCACTGAATATAAATTATACATCAGATGAATTCGGATAATGCAAATTTTTTATTATTTGTATATAAATTAATAGAATATAATTTTAGTTTTGTAGCCTATTTTGTGAAACCAATACTGTAAACCTGGACATTGCTTAATATGATTAAAAAATTTAATTAATATCTTCGAGAATAATTTATTGCAGTAGGTTGATGATCTTCATGCATAAAATACTTGACAAAAACTACACTATTTTGGTAATCCAAAAATTAAACATAATTCATGTGTAACATAAACGCCGATTACCGTGAAAATAAGATAAATAAAAGTTTTGCAATAGTATGCCAAGATTTGAAAATAACATTTTATTAAAATGTTATATTTCACATGCAGAAACATATATAATTTCCCGTTTCATCTAATTCTTTTATTTTCTGTTTTTCTTACTTTTAAGCATTATTTTCGCTAAATTCAAATATATATTTATTAATTTTAATGCAACTAAATTTAACAATTCAAAAAAGTTAAAAACAAGGCATTACGATAATGAAAATAAGAAAATCATGCAAGAATTTCAAGAATTTGGTAATTAAAATTAATGAACAAATTAAAAATCTTGATTCAGGTCTGTATTAATGAAATTTTCAAAAATTCCAAAATTTAAAAAAAGCCATTAGCAATTCATAAATTGTTAAATTTTCATTCATATGAAATTCCAGTGCAATAATTTTTATTAGATCATAAAAAACACGAGAGATTTATGATAGAAATGATTGATAAATGATTTGTTAAATATTTCCATATCGATAAAAAAAAAAGAAAACTTCTTTCTGTGATTTCAAATTAAACATAGCAATCTCAAATTCGATTCATAATTTCAAATAAACAGTTTCAAAGATAATTTCTAACTAAACATGTACATTATAATTATACTAAAATATGAGATAAAATTCAGCAGTATAATGAATCTGAAATTATTAAAGTGCTGAAAATTACTCGCTGAAAAAAAAAATCAACCGGTGAAAATTAACAATCGATAAATGAAATACCTTGAAAAATTTGTACTGCAAAAATTGTTGTTTTTTCTGCACTCAAAAATTGAGGCATTTTATAAAAATAATTTTAATAAAATTCTGTCTGAATGCTTTATCATATCATATCATAAAAAAAATCACGACTTCATCACATCAAAAAAATAGACAGCTAATACATATTTTTATGCTTATTGAACGGATTGCAATGTTTAAAAAAAGTATTATCACATAACAAACACCCATGTAACACGTAACACGTAACACGTAACACGTGTTCACGCATCCTTACACATGTAGCAATGCCATTATCAATCGCAAATATGGCAATATCTGATTCAACTTTGCTTATATATTTGAATGCAAAATTTTTAAAATACGATACTTGTTAACATATGATTATCAGAAATACATCTGCCATATATAATAATATAACAAATTATAAAATAATTTAAAAATATTTGGTGAAAAATCTTGTGAAATTTTTTAAAATGTCTCAAAATTTAAAATTTCCGAAAGAAGCGATACATTTAATCATATGAATTGCATAAAACTTTCATTTCGATCCAATCTTTAAAATCAAAAAAATTTTTCTTAAGTTATTCCAATAACTCGCATTTTCAGGATATATAAATAATATTTTCTATTAACAGATTTTTTTTCTTTTTTTTTTATTGATAAATATGTTAACTGTGAACACTTCACCTGAGTATACTTTATTTTATTGATGAGTATACTTTATTTTATTGATTTATTGACTCTTATAATTTAATTATCTTAAACGACAATTAAATTGCAGAAATATGCTGATAAGAAAAATTTATTACCCATCACAAATTAATTACTTTTTTTAGCAATATTTTAATTCATCTTTAAAGTCGTTGATTTTTGATGAATGAAAAAAAGTGGATCTGTAGAAATGCAATTGGAAAATCAAACAAATAAAAACAAATCATCTAATCCGGTATTAATGAATTTAAATAATGATAAATCAAAATTAAAGTATTTAAAAATTTTTTTATGATTTGACATAAAAATTGATTTATTTTTCCAAACAAGTTTTTCCATCTTATCATCTTCTCATCCACGATTGCTGTATCATGTTAAGTAATTATAATTAAAATGAAGAACAAGATTTTTTTTACCACTGTACAAAATAAAATAATTCAAAAAGAGCGATAAAATAAGAACTTGAAATTAAAAAAAAAAAAACAAAATATTGCTTTTTTGAGTTATTCAACTAAGAAATCACTCGCTGGTTCAAATTTTTTTCATTTTTCATCATTATATTTTCTTTTTTTTCTTAAGTTTCTATTTGTTTGAATTATGTCTTTCATCAAAAAAGATCTTGCGATTTACTTTTCTTAATTATAATGTTATCAAAACTTGATATTACTTATCGGAATTGTTTGTGGGTGCATTTTACGAAATGATATAATCAAAAAATGGAATAATTACTGTAATTCATGAATAAATCAGTTATTTAAATTATGCAGTTTCATTGAATGTTAATAATTTCTGAGTGATAATACAGCAATTATATGCCGGAAATCTTTTGATTTTAATTTCTCGAAAATTTTGTTTGATAAGTCGAATTAATCCTGGAAATCACTCTTTAATTATTTAATTGCATTCTGTTAATTTGCTTGAAATTCATTTTAAAAATAACATAGAATTTTGTTTTATATACCTTTCTGGAGATAAAAGAGGAAATTTATGAATCAAATGGAATCATCTTGATTGTCTAATCTTCCAGTCAATCTTTAATTGATCTATGTGTGATTTAATTCAAAATTTCCATTTCTTCATTTTTTAATTTATTATTAAATTTTAAAGTGATAATTCAAATGATGATAACATCAAAGGAAATCACAAAGTTTTATTTATGCAATGGACAAAATCTATTCCAATGATAAACAATTGATATACATGTATCATTTACAAATACTGATAATTTTGGCAAATAATAATATGAAATTCCAGCAGCAATTGAGAAATCGATTAAAACAAACAGCAATTACACCTGAGATATTAAGAAAAAAAAAAATTATTACGTCAGAAAAATATTATTCGATGATTATCATCAAAATTATTATCAAAGTGACAAGAAATAATAATAATCGTTTAATTATAGAATATGGATGAGTAAGGGTAGAGTTAATATTATTTACAGAAATATTTATATAATTATTTCATTCAAATAATTTTTTTTTATTTTGCTTAATGCAATTAACAGATGGTATAAAGTCTTAGAAACTATCTTTTCTTTAAAATTAATAAATTTTAGAAGTTGTCAATTATCCAAATTATAAATCATGTAATTATAATTTTTCCAATTAGTGTATTCGGCTTAATTAGCAAAACAATTGATGCAGAATGATAAATTTATTAATTTGGCATTGATAATACCATTGCAATGTTAATAATTGATCATTTTGTAAAATTCAAGTGATGAATAAATCATAAAAGAATGCAATCAATATGTTTTGTTTTTTTTTTTTCAATTAAATTAGAAATTGATAATGGTATCTTTTTTACGATTAATAGATTATTTCGTAAATTTTGCAATATTTCATTATTCTTTTTTTTTTTTCGTCCTGTTCAGTCCAATTTTATCTCGTAATAAGAGTAATTAACTCAGCAACTGGTAACTGCAAATGGTCAAAAGAGTGATAAGAAAAAATGGAATAAAAAGTTTAGATGTAATGAATATACAATCGTAATTAAAAAAGGAATTACCTTTTTTATTTTCATTCTATTAATGAAAAAAAAAAGTGTAATTTAGTAATTAATATAAATAATAGTTCCTATAGATGATAGGAAACAATTTTGTGCACATTTATAGAATAATAACGAATAAAAATTCTACTTTTTTTTGATATGATATGTTGAACATTGTTGTATTAGTAAATTGTCTAATCAAATGAGAAGTGATTGATTTTATCAATTGTTCGATCTTCAGAAAGAATTTTTTTTTTTCGATTTCCAATTTTCGTGAAAGTTAATAAATAGTTTTATACTATCAAAAAAGCAAAATGTGAGAAAAAGAGATTCTACTTATGTCTTGTTTTGTTTAAATATTGACCATAATATTAATTTATTACGATTAAATCGATATCACAAATCTATATTGAGAACAAAAAAACAAAAAAATTGAAATAATACAGTTTTTTCTATAAAGATAAAATTTTTAAAAAAGTGAAATAATTATGAATTAATTAGACGATTTAGAAAACAAGTGAAAAGAGATTGATGATATTTGAAGTTACAATTATGTTTATTATTTTCTCATAATAATTAACAAGTTTTTTTTTCTTTCTAAGATACAATTATGGAAATTTGATAACAACTAAGAAAAGAATTAACAATAACAAATTTTGATTTTTCGAACTTAAAAAGTTTATTGCTTTTTCCTGCTAAATAAGATCAAAAAGTTTACATGGTAGTAAGAGATTAGTGAAGAGATTTTGGTGAAAAAAGAAGCAATTGTAGAAATAATAAATGCAATAAGAAAATTTAAATCTTCTAAAAACTGAAATTTAAATCTTCTAAAAATTTTTAAATTTACAAGTAGAAATAGTGAAAAAATTATTATTTTATGATAAAATATTAATCATAGAGGAATGCAAAACAGATTTCAAAAAAATGAATAAAAATGATAAGAGAGCCAAGAAAAATCGAAATGTAATATTTTGATTTTAATTATTGTTAAGTAATGTGCAATAATCATTTGTCTTATATTTATTTATAATTTGAATTAAATTAAATATCAATAAAAAAGTAATAAGTAAAGACGGAGAGAGAGATAAAGAGAGAGAGAGAGAGAGAGAGAGAGAAAAGCGATTGGATTTTTATTATGATAAAAAATTCCTAAACTGATAAAAAATTCCTAAACTAGTATTGTGATAATACTGCATTATTATAAAACAAAGGTTATTGGATGCTAAATTATAATTGATATGAATAAACGAAAGGATAAAATTTGATAATTTCATTGATTATATAAAGATATAAATTGATTAAATCAATTTTTTTTTATTGCTATTCTTTTAAAGGAAAAAAAAAATTATTAAAATGAATCTTGAAATTATTGAAGAGAAAAAATGATAAGAAATGGAAAATATTGAAGAAAAGAGGGTTAAATAAATAAAAAAAGTAAAAATTAGGGAAATTTTAAAACTTGATAAGACAAATTTAAGACAATAATAGAAAAAAAACATTGGTTTTGAATGATATGATAATTAACTGATATGATGACAAGAAAACACGAGGAAAGAAAATACTGACGAACGATTTTATAAAATGACTGATTGAAATAATGATAATAGAGAGAGAAAACTAGAAAAACTGAGAATAAATATTTAAAAAAAGGCATTTGAAGGGAGAACAAAGATGAAATAATAAAAAATCGAAAAGCTAAAAACTGAAAAATGGAAAAAGAAGTGAAAATAATTTCCGATTTGAAAATACAAAAAAACGGATAACAAAATTGGTTCAAAAAAAGAGAAAGATGAAAAATGAGTAAGGTTGCAAAATTTTTCCTACTGACAAAACTGACAAATAAAATTACGAGCAGAAATAAATAAGTAAATAAATAATGACCTAATGATATTACATATCATAATAAATTACAGTTATATTATTCTTTACAAGAAACTATCAACTATTTCAAGGAAAAGAAAAAAAACAACGAAAATTAATAACCGATTTAATTATATTGCTTACATGGTATAGAAAACATTGGTATGAATATTTAAATTTGAAAAGTCGTAAATATAAGCTCCGACGAATATGAAAAATTTTTTAAAATTGAAATGCATTAATTGCATAAATTTATAAATTTTGACCCAATGAATTACACAATTTCATAAATTTTAATCATTTACTTCTACCAAATGTAATAATTTAATTCATCGAAAATATGATCCTAATAAAAATAATTACATAAATTTCTTTGAAAACTAATTGAAAATATCTAAACAGTATTTGTAAAATTCATAAATACCATTTGTAAAATTTCTTTCACAAAAGTTTTTCAATTTTTCTGAAAAATTTTTGTTTGAAAAAATGATGCTTTTTTGATTAATGCACTTTATCAACATTTGATAATATAATGATTTATGATTATAAACGTGTAAGTTTAAAACTGTAATTTTGATTGATTTGATCGAGAAGAGAAAATGATAATGATAAAAACGGCAAATAATATTGTTCCAAACATTGCAATCAATATAGCAAATGTACCATTTGAAAAGCATAAGCCTACCGGATTAAATTTAATCTGCATCGGTGATAAATCCACTAAATCATTATAATTTTGTTTCTGACTAAGTATCATATCATCATCATTATCATCATCCTAAAAATAAGCTTAATTTTATTTATCATAATAACCTTTTTTTTTAAATTTAAAGATTACAATAATGAAAAATTATTTCGCAATTTTTGATGACATTTTAGCACAAAAGAAATGATTTATGATTTCAATAATTTAATTAAAATTGCAAAGAATTATTTAAATTAATGTATTTGAATTGATTTTAAATTATATGTTAATGAATAAATGATCATTTTTGGCAACAAAAACTAATCATTAACATGACAAAATTACAGTTAATTGATATCGATTATGAAATATTCGCTTATCTCCCAGAGATTCTCTATGCCTATGTTAGCAAAAAAATGAGATATGCGTATGCGCTTGCGATGAAACAAGATAAATGCTCATTCAGCTATAAAATAAGGTAAATGCTCATTTAGCGACAAAGTAAGGTCAATGCTCATTTAGCGATAAAATAGAGTTTACGTACATTCAAAATGTTCGGTTACCTTTTCATCAATAATATCTGTTGCACTCATCTCGGTTCTTACATCTAATGTATTCGTTGGATCGTACCACGCGGTACTTGTATCACGTCTCTTCCTGAATGCTTGTTGCGGGAGTTCTTCCACAGATAATTGTCGTTTTTTAACTGCACCAAAACCTTGTGGTTCCGGACATTCCGGTCGAGCGCATTCACCATTTGGCTCTTTTATTGTTATAGTTATCTGACACTGATAAAAGAGTTCGGATCGATCTGCGTATTTATAAACATGTGCTTCTTGTCCAGCCATTAAATCTAAAGTCGGAAAATAATCAATAAAAATATAAGTTCAATTTTTTTTTTTTCAGATATCAAACAGAATTATATTCGAAATCAAAAAGTTACTTTTTGGAATCTTTGATTTGCATGCAATATATATATATGTATATATATTAAAAATGATTAATAATATTTCAAAATGATTAATATTTTAATATTTTTAAAAATGATTAATAATGTTTCAAAGATATGAAATGGTTTATATTAAATATAACAAAAAAATTTTAATCCAAAGTTATACCAGTTGGGTATTCCAAATTATTTAGAAGATATTTATCTAAGGCACATCCTTCATCGTTAATTAAATTAATACTATCACCATTTCCGTCATCAACAAAACAGGAATGAACTAAAGCACAGAATGTATCTACAGTTTCCGTATCGCATGTCCATTTATGATATACCGGTTGTCCAATATTAGCACTTTTGACAGGTTCTCCAGTTGGACCACCGTTCAGAATCTGAATTATATTAAAAAAAATATTTCTATAATTTAAAACAGCATAGCTAAATGGTAGCATTTCCAAAAATGTAAGAGATTTCAAGTTTTTCAAAAAAAGTGAATGTTTTTTTTTCTATTCAAAAGTATAAATTTAATTTATTATTGAATGGAATTTTTAATGAATATAATACAAGCAAGCAAAAAATATAGAATTGAAATTGGAATATGAAATTCACCTCATATCGACAAATCGGCATTGCTACCAATTGAGTAGCAAAAGCGGTTGTCATTTCGGAAACTTGAATTTCCGTACTTACTGTCTTATCACTTTCCATATAGAAGCACTGAAACCTATAGGTTCGATCAACTTTTGTTATAAATTGCGGGTGAAATGTAATTACAACAACAGCGGTAACAAATATTCCACGTGGATTTAACGATCTCGTCCGAGCTACGTTACATGAATCGAATGATAACGTTAAACCAGCTACTTGACGTCCGCCTTCATCACTACGACAGTCTTGATTACTATACGATCCTTTAGCAAATACGTGTCCTGAAATAAATAAAACTTGTAAAAGGAAACTTTCCTTTCCTTTTTTTTTCTTAAAATAAAACTTTCAAAATAAAATAAAAATTTCCTTTTTTCTTGAAAATAAAACTTTCTTTTTTTCTTTTCCGCTATCAGTTATGTTAATCACGTTCTTTCTTATTTGATACATTAAGCTATTATGAATTCATTTCAATTATAACATTTATTCTTTAAGATTTCATGAGTTATTATTCAAAAAAAAAATTACGAAATAAAATATTATCAACAAATAATTATGAAAAAATTATTGGAAAATTACCTTCAAAAGGATTTCTTGTATTAAAATTTACAGTAATAGCTGTTGAACCACACTCAATTTCCGGGTCACCCTCTACACCATTATCAATGGGAATAGCATTAACTGTAGCTATGATAATACCGAATAAAAATGAGCCCATTTTTATGCGTAACATTTTTGTAAATGATATATCATCAGTAATGAATGGTGAATGATGAACAGTAATAATAATTGCGGTCGTTACGATTTGAACTGTTAGGAAATTTTTAACGTTATTCCAGAAATTGTTACAAAAATCCTTCGATCTCTATTGGATACAAACAAAGGAAACAATGTACTGCTCAACGATATAATTAAATCCTGAATTTAAAGAGAAATAAGTTCTTTTCAATTATATATTAAATATTATCCTTATCTTATAGATATATACAGGAATAAGTGATTCAAAAGACAGACGGAGACAGAGAGAGAGAGAGGGAGGGAGAGAGGGAGAGAGTAGATGAGTTAGAGAAATAATTTTATAGATCATAAATCGCTATTAGTCCAAAAGAATATGGTGTGAAAAAAGTTGAAATTAACCTAAATTAGGCGTCAAAGGTTAGTACCTATTTCATATTTTATTTATTAAATTCAAATAAAGAAATCAAAAAGGCGAGAGTTTGATATAATGGATTAAACTACCCCCGTAGGGTATATCAAATTTCTTCCCAAATTATTTTTATAAAACATTTCAATGAAAATCAAATTTCCTCTTCATTACTGCATGACCTTTTTATGCTTTCTGATATGAATAAGTTCTACCATATTTCGCCGTAAACTTTTTCACCGTATCCGTTATTGTTTATCAAAACATTCAATACCTGTTTTCATGGAAAATTGGAAAAGAAAGAAATGATGAAGAAGACGTATTATCCTATGCTTTAAAATATTACAAATATTGAAAAGATGTACAATAATTAAACAATTATAAAATCATCCCGGATGACTTTGCACGTCTTCACTTGATTTTTTCGCAATCCTCGATCAACTGTATTCTTGACTTGCTCTTTTGCAATTCATCGCATAAGTTTTTCAAATTTTCTTTTTGCTGTTTTTCTTCTATTAAGTAAATATTGATTCAAATATATTTGATTTGCTAAACTTTTTCTCTCTTTTTCTTTAATTCAGCATAATTTTTAAAAATGATATGTATTTGAATTTCAACGAAGAATTTTTTTCAAATGGAATGGAATTTTTTACATTTAAAAGAAGAAAGACGTATAAATTCACTTTCTTCCTTTCTTTTTGTTCTAGAAATCATGGAATAAAATTTGTCTTTCTTTGTTTTTGAAACAAAAAAAAAAAAAAGAAAAAAAGGAGAAAAAGATGAATCGGAAAATTTCCTTACCCAATAATAACACCAAATTTGAACCAAAAATTTCTCAATTTTTTGAATGAAATCGAAATTTGGACACTTTTCTCTTTCGATGACGAAGTAATAAATTTCCTTTCCTTTCAGAAAATTTTCATTGTTTCATTTCATCTTTCACATTTGTAAAAAAAAGAAAAAGGCACAGACACACACAAAGAATTTTTGTTTTTCTTATCACTGATTTTGATCATTGTTTGTTAAAAACATAAACATACATCTAAAATGACTTACGTTTAATTTCATTCATTTTTCAAGGAAGGAATTTATTTTGCAAATATTTTGATATTTTATTTAAAAATTTGAATCTTCATTTCATATACCGATCAATAAGCATTATCTTTTGTGTTAGAATCACGAGATTAAAAATAATGACAACTCAAAGTTATTCCCGACTAACGAGATTTCTCGATAAGATTTTTGCCGTTTTTTTTAATTTTTTGATGTCTTTTCCCTTTCCTTTTCATTAATTATAATCTAACAAATATATAAATATACGCTTCAAATTGAAAGATCATATTGTATTTAATACAATATCGGCATTAATTAACTTTTATATCAATTACTTGTTAATAAATTATATTTAATTTCAACATTTAAATTCGAGGTGATAAATGAAATTTCACAAAATTTAAATCCTTGCAGGACATCTGGAGCCTTCCTAGCTCAGTTGGTAGAGCATCAGACTTTTAATCTGAGGGTCGTGGGTTCGAGTCCCACGGAGGGCGGTGGATGTTTCGATGTCCGCAAAACTACGAGCGTATTTTATGATCATGAATGGCCAAATATTTCAAATTTGGAGATTTAAGAAACAAACGTATAGGAATAAATGGAACAATTTGTTAATAAAGGGAACAATTTTTGATGTTCAATAATGTGTAACTAGTGAATTTTGAAGCAAATTACTCAAGATTTAAAATTTTTTGAAAAGTATCTTCACTTTTATTCATCTTACTGATAGGTAAATAAAAATTATTAAATTTTTTCATATTTCATTGAGTTTGTGAAGTTTGAATAATGTTTCAGGTTTATGCACAAACTAGCGTTATTATTCAAACTATGCATTAATAACAGACAATTATTATTATTAAGAAGCTATTAGATAACTATAATATTAATGAATTTCTGATTTTTAATAATTTATTATGAATAGAGAAGTAAATAATTGAGTAATTATATAAGTAAATTAATCAATTCTTGTCCACCGTTTCAAGTATTGTATATTGTGATATGTGGTCAAAAGATAGATTGATAAAAGTGATATTTCATGTATTTTATTGTTTTTGAATATGTTCGAAATGTTGTGTTAAACGAAAGATGACCTATGACATTCTGATGTATCTGCTAATGAAATTGAGACAATTGATTCGCTGAATTCTATTATTCGATGACATATTTAACCATTTCCATTGTGTTTGTTCCTTAAGCGATAAATACAAATAATTCGTGTCATCTTTTACTATCATATTTTATCATTTGGTGATAATAATATTGTCAACACTGGTTTATTCACACTTTCACTCTGTCTGAATTGTTCTCTTTCTTAATCTTTCCTTTCTTTTTCTCTTTATTTCTAAAATTTTTACTTCTTTATTATCAGTACCATTTATTGCAGCGATCTTAAATGAATTATTTACTAAAAAATATTCAGCATTCATATTTATTTGTTTTGATCCATCAATCTTTTGAAATATCGATCAATAATACAATGATAAGAGAAGTGATAAAATAAAGAATTCGAAAATTTGGTAAATTTTACATCAAATCTAAATTGAAGCAAATTAAACATGTAAATTGCTAGGTGAATGAAGAAAATTACTTTTATGGCTTATAAATGTAAAATCTTTTAAAATTCTATTATTAAAAAAATTTCCTCTTTATCAATATCATAATTTCTTCTTTATCAGCATCATCATATCATATAACTGAGAAATAAAATGCAAATTGTTGCACTATAATTTAAAATATATATTTGTTGAAATGGTTTAAATTAAAAGCGGTTGTAATTTAATAAATTCATAATTTAATAAAATCTATTCGTTTGTAATTTAATAAATTAATCAAATGTTTGCAAAATTTTATAGGTTGGAAGATTTTTCAAATGATATGATTAAACCGGATTTTGTTATTGACAGAATTCTTTCATTACCATCATCACCGTAAGGAATGATAAAAGATAACGGTAATAATAATTATGATGGTGATGGTGATGGTGGTAGGTGCAATGTTGATATATCTAACCAATAAAAATGTAAAATTTCTGGATCCTTAAATTGAGCATTCTTCTGAAACAGGGTCAGCGCGCATTAAAATTGGTATTTTATCCTCACCTATGAATATTTATAAATGTGTATAATGTATTTAATATACATGATAAATTGTTAAAATAATGATCAATTTCAAAATCAATTGAAAAAATCATTCATTTTGAATTCACAAATCATTTGTTTGAAAAAGACAAATGTATGTGAGGAAACGAAATATGATTGATCTTTTCATGATTAAACGTCTCCGAACAAAATTTTCATACAATTTTCTTCCTCCTATCATCCTAAAAATTCTTCTAGAGGTCAAAAAGGTAGTAGAAATTGAGAAGTTTTTACCTTTAGGGTAAAAATTTTTTTGTCATTTTCATTTGTACTATCATTAATCAATTATCATTTGCTACACCTGGAAGCATCCAAAAAGAAATAATAAGTAATTAAAAAACAATAACGATGGTAGTTCCTGTTTTTTGGAGATTATTGTAAAATGAATGAAATTGATAGTTATTCTGACCTCTTCCTCATCATCAATTTATCTGACATTACAACTAATCAAATGCGACATTTGATATTCTTTCGAATATGTCGCCTACGGCAATATGTTCATCCTATCTTGTGGATTGAAGGATGAAAATACATTTATTGGCTGATAAAAAACAATAAAATTTTGTCTAGAAAATCAATCGACGAATTTCAAACGGAAATTAATCAATCTGATTAATTCCTATTTGATTGTTTTTCTTTTTCTTCGTGAATTCTATCTTCTTTCTTTCTTTTTTTTTTTTCACCAATCTTTCCGATACTTTCTATTCTTGAAAAACCCTTTTTTACCAGTATGAAATCAATCCTTCAATAGATATTTCATCATCATATTATCTTCCTTCAGCATTCCTCTGACCTTATCAACTTTCTTCCTAATGACCTCGTGTAGTGTTCACAGATGGTACACAAATCCGTCATCAATTGAAAGGAAAATTTCTTCATAAATTTACATGTAAAATTTTTTAAATGAATTTTTGATTGAATGACAGAATTAATGAAATCTGACGACAGTCGAGAATCTTATCATTTATTGTAATCTTGAAACATTTTGTATGGTTACTAAATTTTTGACAATTTATTGAAATACATATTGGAAGATAAAGATTGAAGTAATTTTTAAAAAAATAATATTTAATTCATGAAAAATTTTAATTTATAATTTGCGTGAAATGTGTATTTCTCAACATATAGCGAAAATATTCGTTATTTGCGACTTATTTGCCGGGAAAATCACTTTGGCGTAAATTGCGAGTGCAAAAAAATTTGTGCTGAAGAAGATTCGCAATTTTTTTTTCTTTTGCTTTATGAAAAATCATGAATATGAAATACATGGGATGAAACTTAATTACAATCAAATATATTACAGTGTATACACTGGAAGAGTAAGAAATAGATTTCGAAATTAAAACAAATCTCGACACGTATGTACAGTGGTTGACGATGAAAATGCCATTTGCGCATTTGATATGACATTGGTTTTTTCCTGAAATCTTTAGTTTTTTAGGCATAAAAACTGAAATTTAATGGCTGTAATCATTAAGTTTGAAACTTAATCTGTAATTTGTTGATTAAAAAAGTGTTGAATTCTTTTGAAACGAAAAAGAAAAGATTGTTTAAATTAATTTAGATATTTTAATTTAAACATTTATCAAAATTTTAGTCAAGTGAAATATGATAACTATAGAAAGGGTGAAATCAGTTTTAGCATCTCAATGTCAAATTTTGTTAGAATTTAAATAGAAGCAGAAGCAAATAACTTCCGCAATTCAGAAGAATTAATTCTTCTGCAAACTTTAAATCTTTATGAAAAATCGAAATTAAATGAAAATTTGCAAGTCATATGCAAAATGGCTTTGTTAGGAAAACAAGAAAAACACAATAGAAATTGTAAAGGACAAAAAAAACAAAAAAAGGCGAAATATGCAGAATTTAAATCTCAATTTTCAATATTAATAACAAAAATTTAAAAAGTATAAAAGTAATTAATTCTTTTCTGAGGATGAAAGGAATTAACGTAAAAGTTTGAATAAAAAAGAAAAAAAATAAAATTTTCAAATAAATAATGATATATTTAAAAAAAAAAAAATGATTCATAAATATTTTACTTTAATTGCATCATCATTGATATTTCGAATAGAATCCTCCAAATGATTTTGTCCTTCTGAATCCTTCTTTATGGCAAACCATTTCTTTGCTATAAATTAACGAAATATACCAAATATCAAATAAATTATACCAAATAACATTGTCAAAATTTCAACTAATTGATTCATGAAGCATATCGAATCTTAATAATTCTTTATCATTAGTGTTAAGATATCATCTAATATGCTGATTAGCCTGATCAATGATAAATGACGTAAATAGAATTTTCAAGAATCACTAATGTGATCGATCGGATAAAATATATCGATGGATAAATATGTCAGTATTCTAATATATCGATCAGATAAATTATTATGATATACTACATTATGTTTAATTAAACTGCAACTATAAAAGATGTAATATTTAATAGAAAATCTAACTAATCAATCTAAATCAACTAAATAATCTACTTAATTAAATTATCCGGTTAATACCATCACTATGAAAAGACTTTTTTTTTTTGAATATTTGAGTTTTCTTTTTTTTCAAGAAAAATTGATTGAAATTTTTTAATTTTTAACTAATAATAAAATTCGTTTGTTGAAGAAAGAAAAGGAAATGCTTTCTATTAAAGGGCTTAATGTTTTTTTTAATTTAAAGAAAAGAAAAGTCTTCCATTAAAATATTTCGAATCGTTGTAATTCTAAATCAAATCAGAATAACTAGGATTTCTTTAGTTAAATAATTTATTGTTGAATAACCTTTCTTTTGGCTTTCTTTTTTTTCCAACAATTGTATGGAAGCTTTGTTGATACTCTTCGAGCAATCGTTATCAATTTTCGGAAAACGAAAAGTTTACATAATGATAATAGCTTAATTATTAATTGATAATTAAGATGAAATTTCATCTTTCATTACTTATTCGATTATTCTTTTGAATAAGGAAATATTCTCGAAGCGCTGGAACATTACATCGGTTATTTTGTCTTTTTTTCTTTCACTATCATTTGTGTGTTATCATTTTTGCCAAGTATTAAATGATTAGTAATTAAATGATACCATAGCGGGATTTGATAACAATTGATTTAAGCAATTATCGGAAGAAGGTTGCGTAGATTGAAGAAATCTTTCACTAGTAAAATTACTTGCCTTCTTCAATTCAAATTCAGAGAGTGGCAAATCTGATGACAAATTTTATAAATTACAAAAATCTTATAAATTTTTTTTTAAACATCAAAAAAAAGTTTAGCAAACAATATATTTAAAATATTTTGCAACTTTTGAAAATTTAGGCAAATTTTTATTTGTGATTATTTAGTTCTAAGAGATAAATTATATAATCATGGCTATAATTGATGAATAAAATTAGCTTTAATTATTCTTTTAGGATGAAATAATTACATTGGTAATTACAAACATATTACAAAAAAAACTTTTAATTATTTTGGAATCCTCAATTTTCGTATAAAATTCCTTATAAAATTTTGCTTCTATAGATTTACTTTTTCAATCATTTCATCAATGGATTGAGTGAAAATTATTTCTCACTTAATAATTTACAAATAATCAAAACTTCAGCTGAAATCTTTTGTGATGCACGAATAAAAATTCATTGTCTTAGATTTAACAAAAATTTTAATCATTTTATTTTAGTTTTAACACTTTTGCATCTCTGCTTTAGCCATTCTTTTCACGAAAAAATTATTGCCTTTTCTTCGGAATTATAATTAATTTAATGAAATCTAAATATCGTTGGAGAAGTAAAAAATAAAAAAATAGTAATCGATTGCTTATTAACCACATTTTTTGAAAATTTTAAACAAATTAGATAATAAATCCAGCCTGGATGACGTTGGCTTATTTCACGTAATGCGGCCTCAATACCTGGTCCACCGGCTTTTTTATGTTTCTTATTAAGCCACGACGAAACAAAAGCTCGTTTTACTAAGCCAGAACTTGAAGAAGCTAGAAAAATGTTATATTTATCAAATGACATATTGTTATAATTATCATATTGGTTCGCGTAAAATATTTCTGCATAAATAATTAATTGGCATATTAATTAGATTAATTAGCATAATTATCCGATATTTTTACCATAATGTTGATTATTCGAATTATGCATTTCAGATGATATCATGCTCGATGAATAATCACTTTCTCTTTGATTCCAATTTTGCTTCTAAATTTTGAAAAGCTTAAAAAAATTATGAAATGAAATTTTAATCAAAGTTAACCGAAAAAGTAATAGATATGTATATTTCTTGATTTGTTTATGAGGTTTCAAGAATTTTTCAATTTTTGATTGACTAAAACGAAATGATTGAAATCATCGACAACATTCTAACCATTTAATTCAGAAAATTGACTTAAATATAATAAATTTGACGAATAGTTTCATTGTAAATACATAAACGATCTTTTAATAAATTTAAAGTAAACCATCTTATAAAGATCGTTTAATCGTGTTACAAAATAAACTTTGTATTTATTAAATCCTATAAGGATCGTTTACTTTGTATTGCTTTGTATTTATTGAAAGTATGAAAGTATTCTTATGGTATTGAGCGAATATGCAAATATGAATGATAAATATTCTGACGATTCAAGTATTTTAACTTGGTGACGTTTGCTTTTCATTTAATTTCCTCCCAGTTCTTTTATCTTATTTTTATAACTTTAATGATTTCGATGTATTGGTAAATAATCAGGCATTAGAAATTTATTTGCACTATTAGATTTGTTTTTAGATGATTTTTGTCTTTTTTTTTTTTTTTTTTTTTTTTTTTTTTTTTTTTTTGTTGATGGCAACTTTATTTTAACTTTACCTTAATATCAATTGCTTTCCAAGTTTTAGACCAACACAAAAATTCTTGCTTATCTCGTGATGCCGTAAGCCGAACATCCAGTATTATATATCGACATAAACTTTCTTTTTGTTGCTAAAATGAGAAAAAAATTGGTGAAAAAAAAAAGGAAAAAAACTTTTTTTTCAAAAATTAAAAAAAAAAGCGATGTAAAATTCAAAGTTTGAAATTCGAAAATTTTGAATTTTCGTTTTTCACTATATATAAAATTAAATATTTATAATGATGATCCTTCTAATTATTCAAAAATTAAATATTAATAAATAATTTCAATAACTAATAATAATCGTTCTATGTTTGTGATGCGTAATGTAATTCCGGAATTATCATCCGGTTAACCTTCGGTAATGAATCAATCTTAAGTCGCAGTGCTAATGGTGGTCCGTCAAATGCGATTGTCAATGGTTTGATAGCTTTAGCGCATAATTGCGTGAGACGGAATCCGAAATCAACCAAACGTACGGTAACCGTTTTTGTCATTTGATGGCAATCTTCAACGATAGCACGAGCATATGATTCGAACTAAAGCAATTGAATTGTATTGCATAATAGAAATTGATAAATTGAATACTGAAAGAAAGTAAAAAAAGAAGTTTTATTATGAAATCAAATTGACGTGAATGTGTCAAACACATGGGCGATATGAGATCATTGCAAATTGATTGATTAAATAAATATGCAAATGTGATGAAACAGAGAGCTTTATGAAATAGATAATCAATCGAACCGATTTTTATCAAAAATTTATCGTCAAGCAGTTATCATTTTAAATTTGGGCTTTTCAAATATAATTTAAACATCCAAGATTACGATTTGCAGTTGATATTTAAATTTCTATCGAACTGATAAGTGTTTGGAAAAGAATATGCGTGTAAGCATTTTTGTTAACAATACTAGTAAGAGTAATAGTGATTTTTGTTGTTTATCATGGTGTATTCTTCAAATCTCTATGCAATAAAAAGTCTTTCTGCAATAGTCGTATCTGTTGTGGCTATTATTATTAATGTTTATCACAAGTTATTGGTATCGATGTTGTTGTTTATCATAAGCTTTTGTTGTTTTTGTTGATGTTTATCATAATCATTAGGATAATGACCAGCATTATGATAATGCATTATTCAAATTTCCGTGCAATAATAGTAGTAATTGTTGTTATTGCTATTGCTAATATTATTGTTGCTATTGCTATTGTTATTATTGTTGTTGTCATTATTGTTATTGTTTATTATAATGCCTTTGCGCAAACAGTAACAAAAGATTTGTTGTTTTTATGATGTTTTATCTGTTGTTGTTCTTATCGAATAATAATGGTTTTTTTATTGCTATTCGTTATTATTATTATTATTATTATTATTATTGTTGTTGTTATTTTTCTCTTTTTTTTTTGTTTTAATTATATTTATCATATTTTTCACCATATTTCATCATACTTTGTCATCAAATATGTCATATTTTATCAAATTTGTCATATTTTTTATCATATTCAAACCTGTGTAAGCTCACGAGCAATGCCATCATTTACAATATCCAGAGGATTAAAGCGTGCGAGTACCACACATGGCGTTCCAGGTAACAATTCGTCCCAGTCTAGCGGTTTCATAGCTTTCAATGTCACGTGTGATGCGTCAAAACACGGCGGTCGATTACCATCACATAAACGAACCCATGCATAAGCACCTTCTAATTCAACCACATATACCTAAAATTGAGAAATATTAAAATATAAATTTTTCAGATGATTAGTGAAATTATTTAATATCATTTTCAAAATTTCTAATAATTGTTACAGTTTAAATATAGAAAAATGATAAAATTGGATAAAATATGATGAAATTGTATGTTAAGCAATTTAAATTTTTATTTAAATTTTCTTATTAAATAATTTAAAATATGATGATTTAGATGAAACGATGAACTTACTTTGTGAATAATATTGATTGCCAATGGTCTTCCATTTGGATAACGAACAATTCTTGCCTCTAATTGATTGCTCTTTGTTAATTGCTCATTAATCAATGATATCGTTTCTTCAGCTAATAATGGACTATTCGTGTGTAACTTGATATTATTATCATTTGTCAACTGTAATTATTTGTATAAACAATGAATAAGATATTGATAAAATTGGAATTCTTCTATTATGGAAATGAAATTGTATAATCGAAATAGACAATTTTGAAAACTGAATAAATTTTAATTTTATAATCATTAATGGATTAATCATGCTGATTTTAATTTATATTTGAGATTTTATTTTCATTCTTCACAACAATTTCCATGCTATGTAAAACATTTAATTTGCTTATTTATCACAACAAAAAAAAAAAAAAACTTAAGAATTAATTTAAAAATATTGTTTTATAATCGATTTTGTAGTAAACATTTAATAATTTTAAGAAGAAAGTATGCTAAATTATAAAAATAATTTTATTCACTTTATTAAATGTGGTACCATGAGTACCACGAGTGATTATTTGTCCTTCATCATCTTCCATGTCCGATATTTCACCTGACAATGCTGCTAAAAATTGCATATTATTGCATAAATTTTGAAATATACCGAATTTATCTTTTCTCTTTTCTTTTTTACTTGATTGAAATTTTTCGTCAATACAAACAGGGTTAAAATTACTTAACTTTAATTTGTTCCTTTAAATTGTATCAAAATTTGCGATAAAATTTTATTAGAAATACTTGAATATTTGAGATAATTTCGCTACTTTTTTAATTTAATAACATGTAATTGTTTTTTGCTTGATTATTTGGAAAATTTAGCTCTTTCAAAGAATTTAATTAGTGACCACAATAGTTATCTAACCATCTGCTACCTCGGTTTTATCCCAACTGAGAATATATGTTTTATCATTATTCAATTTTGTTCAAAATTGTTTTCCAAATTAATTACGTTAGGCTGATTAATTCAAAAGTATTTTTTTTTTGATGAATAAGTTATAATGGTGATTATTGATGGCAATTATATTATTATCAAAAACGATTATTTTTCCTATTTTTTTTTTTTTTTTTTGGCAAATTTTGAATTAACTTATTCGGTTCAAAAATTTTTAATTATGCGAATTCAATTTGTTTGAAACTATTAAATTCCTTTTTTTTTTGATACTGAACATAATTTACAATAAATTGATAATAAATTTTAATTTTATCGGCAATTATTATTCTTAATTTTGTTGTCAAGTTTTGAATAAATTTATTCTAATTTATTCAACACATAATAAGTGCTTGTATTTTTAATTTTCTATTTTAAATTCTACTAATTAAATGTTACCTTCAATATCACAATAAAGTTTTGCTACTTTTTGTTTATTCGGTTGTAATAATACTTTGGATGCTTGTATATTTTCACGATTGATGTTACTAACATTTAATTCGTGCTACAAAAAATGAAATAATTAAAAGCAAAAAAGGTATGAAATAAAAATATCAAAATTTGATAAAAACAGAAAATTTAGAATTTTAAATTTATTTTTAGCTTTACTGATAATCTTTCAAATAATGTGATATTGTTTGATTAATCAGGATTGAAAGAATAAACTTGCCGGATGAATTCGGTTGAAAGCATTAATTGATGAATATGTTGATAAACTTGAATCATGAACTTGAATTTAGAAAAAAATTTCATTATTAAATTATTATATTAAACTAGCCAATTATTAAAATTTCATTACCAGTTATACTGTTAATATTATATAATTTTGAATAGACACAACTCATTCTTTAAATACTCCATATTATTTATAAACATCACTGATAAGATTATCAGATTTATCATGCATATCACATAATTATAATTTAAATTTTATCATAAATACGGTCTGTTATTTGCAAATATCATTGATAAGATTATCAGATTAATCAATAATATGTAGATTTATTATCATATCATGTGGCACTAATTTAGGATCATTTTAAAAATATCATCAACTATTGCTATATAATCTATAATAATTTGATAATTTTTTAAAATTGATTGTCATTTTTTTTAACAAACCATTTCGATTATAGGAATTCCTGTGGGATCGTTGGTGGATAATTGATTTATAGTTACTACCGCAACCAAAGTGTTCATGATGCTGCTGTTTCATATGACCGAAAATTTGAAACAAAAAAATCAAACAAAAAATTGAAATTTTTATATTTTTTATAAATTTAAAACTGAATCAAAAAATTTTTTGCTTTTTAGTACGTTTTTTATTTTTTTCAATAACCGAAAAAGTAAAAAAATAATTCATTATTTACCTTTATCGTAAATATTCGTTACATCTTTTAATCGATTACCACTTTTTTCACTCTATAATTCATTTGATTATCATTTTCTCTACTATATTTAAATTTTTTAATTTTAGTATATTATGAATTTAATTTACGTCTTTACGCTAATTCATGTTAATTTTTCGAATTTAATATTACTAGATATGTTGAATATATTTTTGCAGTATAATTGCAATTTTAGTTTTAATTCTAAAATTAAAGAACTCAAAATTACTGCCAATTGTGATTTTATATTTCTGTTTTCAATTTTTTATTTCAAGGTTAAATATAATCAGGAAATTCGAAATTTTAATAAATGCACTGATAATGTTCTTATCAAATTTAATCAGTAAAATATAAACGAAATTATAATTTTATTTTCAAATTTCCGATATTCAATTAATGCATCAACAATCCGGAAATTTTAGTATTAACTAGCTTATCACCAACTGCAATCTGCTTTGTTGGGGTACCTTTGTATTTCACTGTTGGTGTTACTATTTCATCAAATTCCATCGTAAATTTTGACATTTAACAATTCAAATTTAATTTCGATTATTCCATTATTACATATAAGTACATATGTTTGAATTTTTCTTTTGCAAGGTTTTGATACAAACTTTTTTTTAAAAATTCAATATAAATTATAAACCTTTTGCCTTGTCATCATATTACTAATGTTGTACTTGAATGGTTTAGTGATATGAAAGTGTAAGCATGCCATCACATATCGATGTCGTAAATCCTTAATTTTTAATAATTTAAATCAAATTACTGCATGTGTCCAGCACAATTGCTCAAATAATTATAAAATTGAAATGATAACTATAATTTAATCAAGTTATGATTCACTAATTACTTCATTATAGTGATTGTAATACAAGTAAAATTATGTAAATTATGCACATGAATTTATTTGTGGCAAAATAATGACATTCCCAGTGTGCCAAAAAAAAGTTTTTATATCAAATTTGTCAGGATTCTATTATAAAATTCCGTATTTTATCAAATAATTGTGAAATAGTAATAAGAAATAATATAGTTTATATCACTGATTGACAGTTTTGCTGTTAAAATTAACTCTGCTAATTTTTAAAAATGCGAACTTTTTTTAATAGTTTTAGTGCAAAAAATTTTCGGACACTTGATTTTTGTCTATTTGAGTTACGATTGTAATTATGTGTCAACATTATATTATAATATCGCAATTAAAGAACAGTACCCGTGATAACATTTTTTCTGATATATAAAAAAAAATTAATGCATAAAAATTTTCGAATATCAAAACTTATTATAATGTTGACAAATGATCATAATCTATCACATGATTATATTTCCCGCAAAAAGCAGAATAAATATGCAAAATCATAATTTTATATTCTTTCATGATAAATTCTCCATGATATGATCTTAATCTAATTAATATTAAGTATTAATTACTTCATATGATAGGCGAAATAAATTTGCAAAATAAAAATAATCGAATATTCTTTTATGACATATGATGATATTTTCCCTAATTTAATTTTAATCTAATTAATATGAAGTACTAATTACCTCATAGGATACATTGGCATTTCGGGCAATTATTCGAATTTGTTTATCAATTGATTGTATTAATTGTAGCCATCTCGCTTCAATACAACCAATTTCCATCGTATTAAGAACCAGAAGCAAACAACCGAAATGTGTCGATAACTTTACTGCAATAAATTAAAATTTATAAAATCACCTCGTTTTATGCAATTACATTTTTAATAAATTGAATGTAAATTTGCAAAATTCTTTCAAATTTAAAAATTTTGAATATTATAAAACAAAATACATTTGATAATCAATACATATTAATAGAAGAAATTATAAATATTGAAAAAAAGAAAATTCTTGCATTTTAATTATTACTGTAGTAGCATAAGTTTATTTCCATACATTTTGAAATGATGGAATTGAAATGGTAAGTTAAATAATTATTTTTCTAATTAAAATAAAAAATCATTTGCGGTATTGCAAAATTATGAAGAAATCATCTTAATTAATTGGTATAATTAATCAATGTTTTGTTATTATTTTGTCTTATAAATTTTTATTTATTTTCACAATTAGTATTCACTAATATAATTAACAAAAATATTCATTGGTTTAATTTATAAAAAACAAATTATGATCATTGAATACCAAATTATTTCGTAAAGTATTTTATCATAGAATTATTATTGTTCAACATATTTTGCCCATTCTTTTCACTTATATTATGGAATGATAAAAATTGTTGCACGACAGTTAATTGATTTATTAAAAGTTGAAATTTTTATTAAATTATATTATACTTATTTAAATTTCTGTAAAATTGCTGAAATGTGAAATTGTTGTATAGAATCAAAGTTATTTGATCGGAAAGATTGAATTCCAAATGATATTGTTGTCGTTGATTATTGTGCTTTTCAATGACCTTTCATCAAGAATATTTTGACCGATTTTGTAAATGGTTGGTTGTCATAATCCTCATGACCACTGTTGTACATATTTACGACATAAAATTTATTTCCAACTATATATCATCCATTATTGATATAACGTTTGATTAAATATTTCAAAAATTTCACTTTAGAATTCATCATTTCACAAATTTCCATTAAAAGAAGAAAAAAAATTTGCTAATTAAGTTATGATATTAACATCGATTCATTCATGCTAGAACTTGTTTTCCGTTTCACTGAGTATACTTTGTATTTTTCAAAAAATGAAAGTTTTATAAATTTTTTCATTTATGACATTAACACACAGTTGATTTAAACACAAATACCTGGAAAAATAATTGGAATAAAATTGAATTAAATAACGTTTAATGAGTGGAAATGAAATAATGAAATTTAACTGAGATATTAAATCCGAATTAAAATTGTTTGAAATATGAGGCAATAAAATTAAATCAAACTGGATCATTTTTGGATCATCTTAGATTAAATAAAAATTTAGATCTTATCATAACGCTTGATAAGTAATAAAAATATTTCCTTTATCAATCTATTATATAATGTTTTCTTTACTTGAAAGTCAGAGAAGATTAAACTTTACTTATTTAAAGTTTAATTTAACTTTCTCATACCATATATATTAACAATGTAAATATGAAAGGTTTAATATTTATATTAATCACTAATGTTCTGTTAAGCAGATGTCTTCTGATCTTATCATTTATGCCAATTGACTTGTAATAATTGTCATTATATTCACTTTTAATTACTTCACTTCTCTAGAATTCATCAGTTTCAAATGCAGTATTATCATTAATATTTTTTTCATTATTTCTTCGCTATTTCCTTTTCTTTTTTTTCATTTTTTCGTCTATTAAATTGTCTGTTTCACGGAATGTGTTAGTATTATTAATTTAATAGCAGTCAGCAAGTATTTTATGACTGTTTAATAATCGATCAACTTTTCAATAATTTATTTCATGTAAATTTTATGTTTGAAATTCACGTTAATTTGAAGGAAAATTACATATCATAAAAACAAGGACAGCAGTGAAACTTTGAAAAAATTCTTCTATTTGTAATTTAATTTTGCTTAAACATATTGGCAGCAATCTTTCTATTTATTTTAGAAATATATTTTTGCAAATTTTTACAAAAATATCCTTTAGGAATGATGAAAAATTGGGCAGAAAACAATCAAAGAGTATTTTATTTTATAGATCGTATATATATCTATACATATCAGATGATAAGAAAGAGATGATAACCGATAAGTTAAAGGTCACGAGATGAAGGAGGAGTTGTTTCATTTTATCAGCAAGAAATATCAATCAAACGAATTTCGATCTCGACAAAAAAAAGTGATAAGCGAGGAAAAGAAGAGTGAAAAGATAGAAGAAAAATGAGAGAATCGAGTAGAAAGAGAATGAATAAAACGGATTATTTACAACATACCTGTTATTGGTCTTGTTCTGACTCTCATCAATATTAAATGGTCATCAGTTGGTCATTTGGGTCAAAAAGAAAGCACCAATTCATCATATTAATATTTGCTATCGCCAAATCATATTTACTACTTCTACTACTTCTACTAACACTAATACTTCCATATCAAATTCAGTACATAAAAGAGGCTTTTACATTTCATCCGGATATTGCAAGCAAGGAATTCCGGATATTTAAAATTCCGGACACTTGACAATAAAAAATCCTTTACCTATATTTGTGATATGTATCGCCAAACGATACGGAATGTTTTGCCATCGGCGAGCAATTTGATGAAGATACTCACCGGACAAAACATTTCTCATCATTTGTCGTTAAAGAGTTTTAGAAATTATAAAATAAAACACTCCGAAGAAAGATGACATTTTTCTTAATAAAATGAATAAAAAAAGTTGTCTTAATTTTTGAAATTTTTTTAATTTTTTAAAAATAATTCAATTAAATACTTTTATTATAAAGTTTAATTTATGAAATTTTGCAAAAAAAAATTTTTTTTTCAGATTCTGATGATTTTGCAAAATTATCGACCTTTCTTTTTTTGTTTTTTTTTTTTTTTTTTTTTGCTCAATATGTTTATGACGAATCTTTTGAAGGCTATAATCCATACGAAATATAATTTCAGTTTAGGAAAAAATCTTAAATATTGAAATTTCAAATTCTTCTCATTTCTAGCCATCCAAATCGATTAATCTACCATTTATTTTATATATTGTCATTGATCTCATAACCAAATACCAATCTGGATGTTTCTTTGAGTCATATGTCAAATTAATATATCTTACGACTAGAGGAACATTCAGTATGGTTATGGTTCACTGAAATGTGTGACTTCGATTCACTTACCAAAAAAAAGAAAAAAAATGCGTGAAATTCTGAAAATAAAGACCAATTTCAACTTCGATTTAATTCATACAAAATATAAAATACATTAAAGCATATTTATGATAATATTTCATTTCTTTTAATAATCTTTTGTTCCATCAATCATTCATTCATTTGATTAAAAAATAAATAAATAAAATAAAAAATATCATTTTGCAACTTTTCTTCGTAAATGTTACGGAATTTCGTATTTTAGATAATGGAACATTTATCATGACAGTACATTCTGTTTATTTTAAAAAATTAGTTTGAAATATTGGGGTAAAATAAAAAATAAAATTTATTTTACAAAAGTTCAAGTTAAAATTAAAAGAGACAAAAAGATTTGGAATGATTGACTGAAATGATTCAATATTCTCAATTATTTTAGAATTTACAATAAGTTATAATTGCTCATTTGGATATCTATTTTGAACAAACATTAGAAATAAATAGAATGAGAAATTTCATTATAGAAATCGCAGAATTTTGAATGAATTTTTTTTTTTTTGCATAACAGAAATATGGAAAGATTGATTTTTCGAAATCAGCATTCTTTAAAAAAATTGAAGAAATCTGAGCGGGATTTTTGCTAAGATTATTTTAACTGGAATGCTAAAATAGCAGGCAGATAAGTGATTAGGGTTTTTAAATAATAAAGTATAGAATCAGTATAATTATAATTCCGGTATATCGATACATATCATTTTATACATTTCCACTTAAAGTGTATGAAGAAATTCTCAAAAAAAGAGTATATTTGACGAATACAATGAACATTATTAGTGATCAAAAAAACAAAAAATTTGTGACCTGTTTGGGAATATTGACATGACCTGAATTAATTTGCATAAATTAAAAAATTTTTATTTTATTCTGTTCGATTGTTTGAAATATATATTAAAGGGCAAGTTTGAAAAACAAATCTATTGCTTCTTCAGAAATTGTAAAAAAGTTAATGGATTTGTCAATAGTACCGTTATTTAAATGTACCGACAAAAATTTTAATCGAACAATCTTCCATTATAAGACATAATAAATCAAAAATTTGAGAGGAATTTATCTCTAATATTATATTTTGAAATTTTTAGCTCAATTTCTTTTTCTTTTTTGTTAAATTTCAGACAGTAGTTTTTGAATATTTTATAAGAACAACGGTTTTAAATTAATTCTGATAATTGCACCGAATATTTTGATGGCATATTTTTTTACATAATATTTGCAAATTTGCAAAATCATCTTAAAATTTAGATTTTACGTCTTAATAGTACATATTTTAGTGGCATATTTTGTTTAAATGAAATGCCAATGGCATTATATCATAACAAGAGCAACAAGAATTCGAGAAAAAAATTTTAAGCAATATTTTTGAATGAAATTTGTTGCAAATCAAAATAATGCCATTGATATTTCACTTAAACATTTAAAAAATTTCAAGTTTAAGCATGAGATATATTTCTAAATGAATGCAACAATATATGCAGAATTTTTAATTAGCAATTTTATATGAATATAACATTTAAATGCATATATGATAAATATATAAAAATATAAAATGAAAACGCTCCCTGTTACAAATGATAAATCTCCAGAAGTTCTGTATCAACTCCTTTGACTGGGGCTATTTCCTCCAATGTTTCAAGTTCTTCATCGATTAATTTGAAATTTTCATACCGCTTTACATTCAAGTAAGCGCGTGTTTTCAAACAAATGAGGCGAGTAATTTAGGCTTTTCATTTGTTTTTTGCTCTGTAAAGGATGTAATTCGTTTATTTGATGATTTTTGGGGAATGTAGTTTTGTCGCAGAAATTCGAGGTCATGATAGTTTATAATGAAATGTTTCCTTCAAGCAATTTATGGACTACCCCTCTGACTTATAATATCAGATCATATTTTGAATTGCTTCTTTGTCTTTAAATTTTATCCATTGACTTGAAATTTTGGCACAATGTTGCATTCGAATAGGCTACTGTTTTTATATAGATATACCTACTTTTTTTTTTTCTGTTACGCCTATGACAAATAAAAGTAAATGAGCGGACTGAATTTATTAGCTATGCTTACTTTCTGCAAAGTATACGTGGCCTTTAGTATACAACACTCAATATGCTCAGTAAAGTATGCGCGTATTCCTATGCAATGTTCTGTCAAAATTTCAAAGCCATGGATAAAAACTTTCGGAAACTTAAGATTTTGAACAAACAAGCATTTACGACTGTTAGGATCTTTTAAAATCATACGTAATTTTTTGCAGTAGCTACAGTTCAACCACTCCATTGAGCGTTTCGAATTCAACTTCAAGTTCAGTCAAAAGTCAATTTCGAGAGCAGTTCGAGAGCAGTTCTGTCTGCTTTACTTCATTCAAATAATGCCTCGAAAATCACGGCTACGATTGAAGGTAAATCAAACTGAGGAAGAACGGGCATCAACGAATAAATGAAGAGGATAAAGCTCAAATGCGAGCAAAGTAATGTGGAGTCAGACTTGAGGATTGACAGTTGCCAGCACGTCGATCGTCTTCTTGCTTCGCTCTGAACGAATGAACATGACAGGCTGAGAGCAGCTGAAAGACGTCAACGACAAAAAGAAATCAAATCAACATCAAACACGATCCGTGCTTAGCAATCACGCAATTCTAATCATCTTGCATTCCCGTACAACCCAGCTGATGATTATTGCTTGAGCCCATATGTTCGCATCAGCACAATGACTGAAGTATATCCTTATTGCAAGGCTCCGCGTGATCGGTCCAGCTAGTTATTAGATAAAAACGATGAAATATCAGAACGACATCCCGAAGATAATAACCGGAAATATTTGGAAGGACCGAGGATGGCTAAAAGATATTACAGAATTGCACTGTCTCATTTCACCGGACTTTCCTTCTTTGCTTACCTGTAAATAAAATATCTGACATCTTTTACTTAATCAAATCTTAACAAACATAATCATACATTCAAAAATAAATTGATAATTTAGATAGATGAGCTGTTTGAATGATTTACAGTAATCCTGCTTTAAGTTTATGAATAAGCTCATGAGTTGGAATCCAGAAAAAGTAGTAACAATGGTAGTGTATCTCATTATTTAAAAATGGTAAAATAGATCAAAAATTGTTTTGTTAAAATTACTTTTATTATTATTTATTATTTTTATTCTCGTCGAATGAGCAAACATTTTTTTTCCTTGGATAAAACACTTTCTTTTCTAAGATTAAAAAGAAACTTTTTAAGATTTAATGTTAAACAATATGCATATTTGACTTCATCTCTTTCTTCATTACTATTTATAGACTGTGAAATTTTATCTTGCCAAACAATCTATCTTTGATAGATATAAAATATCCTAATCATTAACCTTTCAAATTTTCCGTGATTGCCTGATCCTGACTAGCCAAAGAAATTGGAGAAGAATGGAATGAGATGACGATACTTCCGTGAATAATTGCGATAAAGAAACTGGAATGAAATTATTCTCAATGGGCGAAGCTATGATGATTTGAGTCAACAAAATGCTAAAATCGATAATTTTTAAATTCAGCAAATTGGAAATTTCTGCGTGCGTCTGCGTATAACTGCAAAATACATCACTCTTTACATTACTGGCAAAATCATGAGTAAAGCTTATTTTTCATTTCAACAAAATGTACAAAGTTGAATTGGACGAAAAAGCATCAAAAAGTGTCAAAAAGCTTAATTTTGTGAGAGTGAAACTCACAGTACTTCCTCATTTCAAATAAGAAATTTTACAATTTTCATGAAATTAATTATGAATCAAAAAATCGAACAGTTCTAAAAAAATGAAAGATTTCTAAAGTGAATCTGATAACTCTTCCAATAACAAATTTTCCTTCTAGGCTACAAAAAAATTCATCTGTTTGTTTTAACGATACTGACTATTCTTCACACTCGTTTCAATTTTTCGCCCTTTATCCATCGAAACACAATTTTCATCATGTATTTCATATTTCGAGGATAGTAAATGACGAAAAAAAATTGAGAAAAAGATTAGCAAAACTGAAGATGAAAAATTAAAGAAAGAGAAAATTGAAGAAATGAACAAATAAATTTGTAAATGAACAATAAAAATAGAAAATGAGATTAGAAAAAAATTTCATTTTTACAAAAAACTTTAATGTAGAGACGAATAGATTCTGTATTGAAAAGCGAGAAGAATTCAATGACTTTAAAGTTGCTTTTTCATAAAATGAGTGGCATCACTTTTTTTTTTTTAAATTGTAAAAATACAAGTTTCGTCTTTGAATATCTCGAATTCCATCCATAGCTCGCTTAGGATAATAAAATACAAAATCAAATATCAATTTTGCTTTTATTGATTTTGGTACCCTATCTTGGAAGATAACATTTGCCAATAGTTTCTAATAGCAAATTTCTTTTTTTTTTTAAATTGTTTTTACTATTATTTTTTTGTGATTTATTTTTAAATTTCTCTTATTAAATTTATTTCAAATGTTAGCTAATAATTAATAATTATGTTTAATTATTGTATTAGCCCTGAAAGTGGATGATACGTGAGCGGAAGATTGATTTTATCGGAAAACTATTACTTTAACTCAACGTTTGATTCATCCCACAACGCCAGTTCTGCTCATCGAAAATAACCCACTTGGAATGTACATTCATTGTTTACAATTTCATTCAAGCAAGCTTGACGTCATACTCATTGAAAATTTAAGCATAGGTTGAAGATGTTTCGTTTCACAATTCTTCTGATCATTCGCTTATCGAAAACAACAGCTTTATATCGGACTCCAACTATCCTGAAGAAAATTTCAGAGGTAAGCAGCTATCTAGATTATTCCATTAGTTTTTCTTCCTTATACCAGTCGTTATTTCGCATGTTTTACTAAAAGTCCATTAATATCCTGTTTTATTCTTTTCATAAATTAAATCATTTGTTTATATGCTAGATAGTTAGGATAGCATTTTTTGCTGGCAAATTTTTTTTGTAATTCTTATTTACATTTAAGTACGTCTTATAATTTAATTTGAAAAATTAAAACAGTGCTATTAGTGATTTTTCAATGCTGTCACACTCCAAACTGAATCATGAATGAAATCAATTTTGCTATCAACTAAAGTAGTTTTTCTTTCTTAAAATATTTTTATTCTAATTTTATGAATATTTTCGCTCAAATCATGTTTAAAAAGTTTTGACTGCAAGATGTCGAAGACTAATATGACTTTGAAAGAATGGATTTCTTGAAGAACTTATAAATTATTATTTGAAGAAACATAAATTCTCTTCTAAAATTCTGATCTACCTTAAAATTAACTTTTAATGTTCACTTTGTTTCTGTGTTTGGGAATTTTTTCAAACAATTCATTTATTTATTATTGTTTATTCTATTTGTTTAACAACAATTTTCATTATGATAATCTAATTTTCTAATTTGTAGTGGTTAGAATTTAGTTGTATATATTACACATTTAATTTGAATATTAATCAGTTAGATAATAGCTATTATATGATTTAAATAATATCTTCTTATAGCAGTTGAGTTATTTTTGAGAATTTCAAAATTCGAGCAATATATTTTGAATCATCTTTCGGATTTTCAAACCAGTATGTTGGGATGATATCATTTGATTCTCTTAATAGTGCACTATTTCTAACTGAATCAAAAATTGCTATTTATTTTAGAATTAAATTTAACAATTTGGTTTTCGCGAAAAATGTATTTTCAAATTACTCTTTACCAAAAAATCTGTAGTAAATAGAATAAGCAACCTTTTGCATAGAACAAATTACCAAAATACACGCAAAAAGTAAAAGCAATAAAAAACATGAAGCAATTACATATAATCGCAAGAAATAATAAGTGATTAAAATTGACATGAAAATATTGTAAAAAATAGAATTTGCAAGAAAACAATCAATTAGATAAAATTGGCATAGACAAGCAAAGTGATAAAAAATTAGAGTGATTGTGAACTTAGCCAAATGGCAGATATTTCAAATGTAAATCAGAAATAAGCAAGCATAATAAGTAAGGCTGACAAAAATGCATACATTATGTAGAAATTAAAAAAAATTGTCGTGTTCACAAAAATGCATGCGATGGGTACGAGGAGAAAATTATAATTTATTAAAATACATGCGAAAAATTAATCGCACAAATACATATAGCTAAAGACTTAAAAAAAGTGAACTATGATCAAAATAACAAATTATTAAGTTGTTTATCGCATTCTTCTAATAGTTTGTTGACTTTGTAATTTTCAGCAGTGATGATTAAATTTTTTTCTTTGATTTCGTTTCTTAGATTTGACTTGCTACGTACTTTTCGCCGATCATTTCTACTTATTGCACTTTTTTATAACTTTATCTATTGTATCTTTGCTTTTTTTTATTGCTTACTTAATGTAGATTACTGTATTAGTTCCATTTATTATATGTCTTTACATTAATCTTTTCATTTGTGCCTCATTTTATTTTATTTTTCCTCCGAATAGTCTTTTATTTTTTGTTTATTCATACTTATTGAAAGTTTCCGTGTATTTACTTCAAGTTACATTTCGCTAAGAATTTTTTTAATATTAATTTCAGTTTTGTTTAACTTTATTGTTTGCAGTTGCTTTACTTTCATTTTTTGAATTTTGTTTGCTGAAAAATGTTTTTGTTCCGTAATTTCATTTAATTCTATATTTTTTATACTTATTGCTTATATTCTTTTTATCTGATTTATTTATTATACTATTTTTTCGCTAGTTTTTTTTATTAAAATATTTAGTATTAGTAAATTATTAGCATAATAATTTATCATAACGACGCTTTATCCATATTTTTCCATGATCATTTGCGTAATTCCTGATTTTTGTACTTTTAATCGCTGTCTGCTTTTCCTTAATTTTAGTTACTATATTCTTTTCTTTAATTATTAAAGATCGTTTAATTTATCCATACCCTAATATTTATTGAGTTTGCATTTGAATTACGTTTTTTTTTAGTTTTCCTATTGCATGTTTTTTTTTTTTTAACTTTATTTATGGTAAGCTATTCTTTGTTAACTTCACTTTTTCCATAAGTTTCTGCAATTGCTGGATTGTTAGTTCTTCATTGTATGCAAGAAAGCAATTAGCGATATCTTACAACAATGCAAAAAAGTGTATTCTTTTGTAATTAAGAAAAGGAAAAATGAACTTTTTTATTAAATGAAAAATGAACTTATTTATCTGCAATTCATTTATCATTTAAAAAATCCATAAATGCGTAATTTTTTGCAGGCACATATTTTTGCATAATGTATTTCTTTTTGAATACTCATTCTTTAACTTTGTTAATTGCATGCTACTTTTTTATTTTTTGCTAATTTTAGCGATTACTTCTATTTTTTTTTTTTTTTTTT
>KZ270040.1:266242-276805 GCA_002249935.1 Onchocerca flexuosa
TTTATTTTTTGCTAATTTTAGCGATTACTTCTATTTTTTTTTTTTTTTTTTGATAACTTTACCCGATGCAGCAACACTAATTATTGTTATTTTACAATAATAGACAGCAGCTGGCATTATCACGAATCCAAAAGACAGTCATCTATTTATAGATTTTTTCGTAATGAATACATTGCGGCATGAGTTAAATGAAGTAAATTCATTTTTTCCATTTTTAATTGCATAAGAACTTACTTGAATTATTAAAAGGTGTGTATCGAAGGCTGCTACATTACATGCAATAAGTGATTACACTTAAATCATTTCCCTTTCATTCTCATGAGGAAAGTGACATCGAATAGATAAATAACTTTAATTTATTCGCATTGATAGCACTAAGCATTTTTTTTTAATTTAAATATTTCGATACTTTGACTATAAAATGTGTGAAATTGTTTAATTAATTTCATAGTAGAATATAATGTTTTGTTTTTGTAATCTTTTCTTCATTATTCGAATCTAGTGAAAGAATTGGATGGCAGAGAAAGAAGTAGTATTTAATAAATAATATTTAATCAGAAGATGAATTACAGAATAAAGAAATGAAAGATTATTAAAGGTTTATTTAATAACTCAGATGCTGAATAGTGAAAGCTTCATAAGAGGAATGAAGTGGTGATAAAAAAAGGAAATTTCGTTTGCTATCATCGAATCGCTCCAGCCACTGATCCACAAACCGATAGACACTAACTCATTGTGATGGCGAATTCAATATCATGGATAGTAGTCAATATTTTTAAACCTTTTTTATGGAAGCGTCCCACTTCTGGCATCCAAATCACTCAATTTGTCAAATTGTAACTTTTCTTCTATCTTCTCTTTGAACCCAAATCTTGGAAGTGCTATAAACAGCAGTTGCATCGGCTGCGATCTGTTGTTTGATAGTTTCACATATCACAGACCCGCTGCAACCAGCTGTATTTATGCCATATCCAAGATGTATCCGTCCAAATTATTCGCCGCGATCAATGCGCTGATGTCTTGTGATGCAGAATTTTTGAAACAATCAATTACTTTCCAGAGAAGTTATTTCCCATGGATGGATAATATTCGATTATGGATTTTACCCTGATCTGATCCTAACTTCTTGAAACTATTAATTTACAATCAGTTCAACTATAGCCGTAATGAATAGTATTTTAAGAATAGTATTTTTGGCATGCATAAATGCGATCAGTACTATTAGAATTCGAATGAAAGAAAAGAAAAAGTACTATTATTCAGCCTCATTTTTAGTTATTATTTCCCGCACTTGAAATTCTGAAATCCATAAAATAACACGACAGTCGTTGTATCAGCGAATGCTATTTTCTTGCAATTTATTTTGCATAAAGCATAACCGATGCAACAGAACACCTCAAATGACCTAAGTGACAGCACTATTAATTATATTATCGCCGTTGTAGTGCTATGTTGAATTTCTGTCATTGATTTATTAGAAGGATTAAACATGTTGTTCATCAAAATAGTTTAGCGAAATTATCACTCGCGATACCCGAATCTAGAATTTCAGCATTAATGGATTCATTACATTGTGCTCCTATCTAAAAAATGTTACACAATAATAAGGAAGCAAACTTCGATTTGAGCAACAGGCATACTGCTAAATTAATTAACGACAAATTTGAAAATGAATTTTCGCATTCTCTGACGTAACAAATATTTTATAGCTTGTCAACGCCTTCCAATTTGAAAAATGGTTCCATACATTTTGCACGGAATTATGCTACAAAATTTAATGGGAAACGGAATTAAGATGGTCAATGCCAACAATCCCAAAATTTTTATTTAAATGATTATTGATCTTTTATGTTACGTGGACATTCCAATAGTTTCAGTGCATTGTGCTTCCGATATCCCAATGATTCTATGACTTGTTCCGATGATTTTGCAAACTATTACTACTATCGACGAAAGCTAACAAATGGAGAATGATGGATTATTGATTTCTGACTCTCAAATTAGTCAATTTTGTGCAATTTGCGGCGAAAAATATGTGAAGAAATTGAATAAAAATTTGCTTTCGGCAGTTCTCGCTGTTTTAACTTTTCTAACTGAAATCATACTTTATCTGAGGGATCACAGTTATATTAAGAAAATCGCAGAATGATGTATGAGAAGAAAAATTATTTTAAATGAATTTTGATCATTGGTAGATAGAAAATCCATTCGCGACACCCAATAGCACCAACAATATGTAGAATTCAACTCGATGGAAAAAGGTTGTTTTGTACAATTCGATTTGTGGAAATCTGACTTGTTATATAAGCTTCTGAACGAAGATATCCTTTATCATTGAGTTAAAAATCAATTTTTTTAATTTGCTTGTAATTCGATCATTTCTTTATCTTTCAGCCAAAATCTTTTTTAAAATACAGCAATCGAGTTATCAATCAATTCGATGAAATGATAATCAAATAGCATGATATCTGATTTTCAGGACTTTTTGTTGAGAAGCACTAAATCTTATCAATGAAATTGAATTCAATCATTGGTTTTCTGAACTAGTGTTTAATAAATGCCTTGACTCATATTAGCATAATTTGAATCCAACATTTCTGTTTGATTCATCTCGATATTCTGGAAAATTCATTCTTTGAACAGTAAAAATGACACAAAAAAAAAGAGAGAGATACAGTCGTTAATCAAATCAAATTAATGGAAATAGTTTGTTCATTTTTAGAAAACTTTCTAAAAGTGAACTCTGTAAGGAAAATTTCACCAGCCATCAAAAATATTTAATATTAATTTGTTTATACTTCATACTAATTTTTCCAAGCTTATTTAAATATGTTAAATCGATGCTTCTGTTTCACAAAAATCAGGCTTCCATTCAATGGGAAAATAGTAGAATAAACTTATTTAAATAATGAATATTCATCCTGCAACAATTGAAAATAACATACAAAATATGCGAGTTATTAGCAACATTAGTCTACTTAGATGTCAGCTATTGTAGTAACAACTTCATAAAATTGTTTTGTCTTAATTTTTTGGAGTACAGGACAAATAATTTTACTAAACTGCAATAACATTTAAATAGTTTAAAAAAAAAAAAAAAAAAGAAAAAAGAAAAAAAAACGACAAAACAGAAATAGCAAAAATAAAATGGAAAAATCCGATTTGCTACTATGACATCTGCTATTCAACACAGAAAAAAATTCATGTAACGACATTTTTGGCGATGATATTTACGATGAGAACGAAGAAAGCTTTAGTGTTAATGAGTGCTAATGATGAGATTTGAATGAGAATAGAATAGTTGAACAGATTAAGCTTTTATCTAAGCTCAGATGGGATTGTTAATTCATAACATGACGATACAAAAGAAGTGTTAGTTTCATGGCTTTGAAATTGTTTGTACCAATTTTAAGTTCATGGCTGGTATTATTATTGTTGTACTCAAATTTTTTTTGCAAATAAGATTCCAGTTGAAAATTAGAAAGAATAATCTGAAAATTTAAAATTATTTTTTTTGTGATTGTTGAAGTTAATACCGAAAAAAATATATGATAGCATACTTTCAGCATGTTCTAGCAAACTGATTGATTAGTAAATTCTTCAAAATCCATTTTTAAAGCTCCGAAACATGAAACTTACCCATCCAGTGATTGTATCAGAATCCAGGAAATCGTGCCCGATGCAAACAGTATCCATTTGTCGGTAAAGAAATGAGCAGGAACATTGAATGCAGCGACAAATAAAACGTAAAGAAAGCCAAGTTTACAAGACTGCAAAAGTGACAATGGCATAATGTGTGTTTATCGATTTATTTATTATTATGCGATTTTGGAATTGAACTTTGTGGAACTTGAATTAGTTCTCATAATCTCTGAAAGAACACATTTTTAGGATAAATAGTATATCAATTGATTTCAACGAAAGAAAAATCATTTGGACTTCTCTACTCGGCCTGTTTGCAAAGTTTAATACTTGAGTTTATGTCATTACTTGTTTGAAGAACACTATCTCTCTTTGCTTGATGGCACTACCAGTTGACACTGTCATATTATTCCGCACCGCCTAAAATTCAAGGAAAGTCACTGTAATGTAATCTGCAAGCCGAATCTGATCTGCTGGATTAATTAACAAAAAAAAAAAATGTAAAATTAATTATTATATTGCTAATATAAATAGGTAATGAGTTGCTAAAACAATCAGAAATAAATTTACTCTGCGATATGCAAGTATTTTGATAAAAGTAATGAAATCGATGAATGCGATCGCCATTACTATTACTACTGATGCTATCGCATCAAAGTTTCCGCATATTTTGCTATGATGAAACCAACAATACGTCGAACTTTTATTGAATAAAAGCGCGCAATCATCTGCAAACAATTTTTAAAATAAAAGGATTTTTGCATTCTTGCAAGTTTTACATGAATAATTTGTCCTCGCAAACGTTGCGAAAGAAAATGATTATATCATATCATCGGGACATTTGATGTTAAATAAAGATGATAAGCTTTTTCATGGACTTACTGAATAAATGATGAGTGCAATAAATTATTGCAGATGTCCAAACGATGGAAACAGTTTTGAAAGTGTTAGATTGCGACCATAATTGATTGTATTTTGTCGCATATACGAAAGCATAAAATCGATTAACGGCTATGGCAAAATGCATAAAAAGCGATCCAAACCATCCTCCGTTCAGTAAAAGACCCACCAATCTTACGAAGAAAAATTGCGGTGATGATAATGCTGGAGATTTCCTGAAGCAGAATTTTTTGAATCAAACAGGAAGAAATTGTTTATATTTAAGAGGAAGAAATTTGTTTAAAAAATGAGCACACTGACACGCTCAAAACAATGGTGCACCACGTGAAGTGTACAAATATAGCTTGCAAGTTACATATCAGGAAACCACTGCATAAAATCCCAAACGCATTGCGAAAACGTGCCCTTGTACGTGTGATATATAGCGACATGCTATTGCTGACCAGTCCAAAGATCGATGCCTAAAATGTTTTCAGTGTGAAACCCACTGATTTTTTAATCCTTGAACGCAATAAGAAGGTTTTTATAAAATCAGGTGTCAGCTAAATTTCAATCCTTCGAATCACCTTACCGAGCATAAGCAATATTTTTATTATTATTAACATTTCCATCTTCGTTGAAAATATTTTAATCCATTGTAATGCGTGTTAAAAAGAAGACAAACAGTAAGCGAATTGTCTTTATTTCCATTTCTCAATCCATTCTCGTTTGCAGTTAGAAATCTGTTTTTTATTTCAATTAAATTGAAGCTATTATAAACATCTAATGCTTCGCCAATTTTCTTTCCTGTAATCTTAACGTACACTCAAAAAATAATTCGATTGTTATAGTATTGAGTTCAATAGAATACTAACCAATACAACGCATACTATTGCAATAAGGTCTTCAAGAGAAACAGTTCCAATCATTATAATTGCATTTGAAAAAATGAACCAAAATGCGACCACTTTTTGGAATTAAAATCAATTTTCACGATATCATTTTAGTTTTTGCCATCGAACAGGATAGTCCGACAAATGCTGCTGAAAATATAAGCATAAGTAAAATGAAATAGATAAGTTGAAGAAAAGAGCAAATGAAAAATTCATTGTAATTTGTTTAAGGTTTCAGTGCATGAAAGATTTCTTTCAGTTATTTTAATTAAAGTGGTTTAAAAGAATCTATTTATTTCACAAAAATCGAGGAATGGCATTAAGAAAAATCAAAGAAATGTGAATAAATACGTCACATATATTCTTGAGTAAAAAAGATGAAATGCAAGAAAATTAAAGATGAAGGAAAGTTGATGCTGTTTTTAAAATTGTTAAAGTCTTGGCTTTATATAATCATTCATTATACAAGTATTGTGTTTAGATTTACTGAATTTCATTAGTAAACTTAATAAATATTATGCCGAGTAAAATTTCATTTTTCAATAATTTCGTTTCTTCTCCAAGTAATTATCATGCTGAATATTATTATGATAATAGCAAAATAAGTCAACTAATTTAGTGACAATTTTTGAAAAAATTTCACATTTTTATTTCATTTCTCCAAAGGATTTGTGATTTCTAAGGAGTAAAAAGCTTTATTTTTATGATTTCTTTTATTTTTGTCTCAAAAAAAAATAACTCGTTCAACTGATCCCTATTCTATCTTCAACTATTTTAATATATTTAGAGTGATAATTTTTTCGTTTTATTACGAGTTTGCAAATTTTTTAGCAAACAAATCATATCATTGAGATCAATTATTGTCGCATCTGTGACAAAACAAGATAAACGCTGATGAAAAAGATACACAACAAGTTAACTTCAATTTTTTCACGAAAAATAAAATTTCAAGAAAATTTTGAAAATTTTTGAAATTTAAGTTCTAAATGTAGGGAATATATTTCTTGAACATACGTAAAAATCTCTAAAAACTTTGATTATGCTCTTTTATAAAACCTTTTTCCAATAGTGCGAAAAATTAATCATTAATCTCTTAGAAAATATAGCTCTTAATGTTGGAATAATCTGGGATAAATTTTGAAACTAAAATTTTCAACTGCGAAAAAAATTTTTGCATCTTATCAATGTTTGAATTGAAATTATTTTTTTCAAGCTGTAAACAAATGTAATTCCAGAAATAGCAAAAAATTTTAAAGAATTATTACACATATTAGAATAGTGGGATTAATCTGAAAGTAGCTCAATTCTTCGGATGAAAGGAAATCTTTTTGCAACAAATGAATGCGAAATACAAAACATTTGAGTTGTTAGCACATCAATGCGTCAGTCCATTTAGATGTTATCCGTTATGATAATGATGTCATCTTTATTTATGTAGCGAGAAAATCTTTCTCGGATTTCCCAAATTTTTATGGAAAATTACAATGACGCATTTTGAAAAGCGAGAAAATGGAATTAGCAAAAACTGAAGGAATCTGATTTTATATTTTGACATTGACCATCAATTCATGTGCATAAAATTCCATGCGATGACATATTTTGACGATAATATTTTCGATGGTAACAAACTGTTTTCTTTTTTTTCATTCAATTTTCATTTAATGATGAAAATTGGATGAAAGAGGGAGAGAGAGAAACAAAAAAACAGTTTAATAAAACCAATCTTTTCCAAAGCACTTTATTTTCTATATTTAATAGAATTCGCTGAACAGATTAGTTGTCAGGTAAACCATCTTCGGAATATCATAAATGAATTTCATATTGGTTCCGATCAAAAATTGAGAAAATAGCTCTTACCCATCTAATAATAATACCAGAATTAAGTGACTGTTTTCACTTACTGACAACGACATAGCAACGCATGCGATACAGAAGATATAAATTGTTCAAAAAATTTTGATTATAATACAGGAAAAAAATTTCTATACGGTTAAATTACTCTTGTTTTGATTTATTTCATTAAGAATCATTTTATTGTCATAAAGCATTTTTTGTTTTCTCTTCAATTGAATTACATTTTGAAATATAATTCATAAGACTAATATTAGTATTTATCGTTGTTGATATTTTTAAATTGAAGATGTTTGCTGTTTTGATGACATAATGAAAAAAAAAAAAGGGAGAGAAACTCACTTCCCGCGAAGTTTATCGATTACAACAACATCAGCTTTTTAAATGTGAAATTTCTGCATGAAAAATTTCACTTAGCTGTGAAAATATTTTATAACAATTTTAAATATTAATTTTAATATGTGAATTCGATGCCTCCCTCTGTTCTTTGAAAATTACAACAACATCAGCTTTCTAAATGTGAACTTTCTGCATGAAAAATTTTACCTAGCTGTGAAAATATTTTATAACAATTTTAAATATTAATTTTAATACGTGAATTCGATGCCTCTGTTCTTTGAAAATTACAACAACATCAGCTTTCTAAATATGAACTTTCTGCATGAAAAGTTTTACCTAGCTGTGAAAATATTTTATAAAAATTTTAAATATTAATTTTAATACGTGAATTCGATGCCTCTGTTCCATGAAAATTATAACAACATCAGCTTTCTAATGTGAACTTTCTGCATGAAAAATTCTACTTGCTGTGAAAATATTTTATAACAATTTTCAACACTAATTTTAACATGTGAATTCGATGCCTCTGTTCTATGAAAATCAGACTTGCCATGCAGTAGGAGGATTAACCTAGAAATATTATAATCCCCTTTTATTAGTGAATATTTTTCTACAACAAAATGAATTTGAAATACAAAAAGACCCGAGTTTTTTGCAGTATTAACGCATCAATCCATTAAGATGTCAACGATTATAACAACGATTTTAAAAAAATTGTTATTCTTTAGTCTTGCAGAATATGAAAATAATTTCGTTAATTACAATAATACTTTTTAATAGTTAAAAAACGAGAAAACAGAAACAGCGAAAACTGAATTAAAGAATCCTACTTGCTACCGTGACATTTGCTATTTAAAAGACATAAAATTTCAAGTAACGACATGTTTTGTCAATAATAATGGTAATGAGGACAAAAAAGTTCAAAGCTAAAGATGAAAATTCGATGAGAAAAAGAAATCAAATAGATTGAGCTTTTATCGTTTACAGAAAAAAAATGTGAGATACGACAAGAAATAATTTCCTTCTGCAACAATCGTACACAAAACAATTATTAGCAAAGTGAACCTACTTCAAAATATAGAAATGATTCTCACTCATTAATTCTGATCAAAAATTGAGAAAATAACTCTTAACCATCTAATGATATCATTAAAATTAAGTGTTTGTATTCGAGCGAATAGTGACCACCTATCGGGACGAAATACGAATTAATTTTGAACATAGCAACGTATGGGATAGAGGAAGGGAAGGTTAACATAAGATTGTTAACATAATTTCAACATTGAAACTCTAGTCTTCAAATATAGTATTCAATTCCAAATTAATAACGTTTGTGCAGCATCAAAATCTTTAAATTTGCATAGGCATGTGTATATACCATTTGATTTTCGTAATTTTGATTATCAAACAAGACTGTTCACGGATTTATTATAAAGCTCTGTTTAATTGAAATTATTGTAAATTTACAATCGTTATCTGCTTAAAGAACAGTACGTCACGCTTTTTGATAGCACTGACAATGGAATATTCATGTTTCTTTGCACTGTTTGAAATCCATGAAAAAAGGTGATTGAAAAAAACCATTTTCAATATCGCCTATGCACAATTTGGCCTATTTTTTTTTTTTTTTGGAAAAAGAAATATGCATGAAACATCCTACTGCTGAAGAAGTATGCAATGAACTTCTGAAGTAATCGTTAATCACAAATAAATTTTACATGGAATGTGCAAATATTTTGATTGAAGTGATGAAATCAATGCATGCCTTGCCATTACTATTCATACCGCGTTGCAGATTAATATTGACACATATTTTGCCATAGCGAGAATTTTGGTGAGAAATGACGGGAAAATCGAAATAGTTTTTTTTTTTTTTTTAAACAACAACTGTGTCAAAATAATCAAAGTATTTGCACTCTAGAAATTTGTTCCCTTTGAATTGTTCATTTAATTAATGCGTAAATTCCTTCAGCTTAAATTATATATACTAAATGTCTGGTAAACCTATGTGTTGAATGTATGATAAATTAATTCACATGTATAAATTAAGCTATATTCAATATTTAATTATTGTAAAATATAAAATAGCTTCTTTGTTTACACAGCCATCTTTGCATCGAACAGTATTGTATTGCAATATCCCTTTGTAAACCACCCAATACGTAAGGAGTTAGGAATATACAAATAGGTCTTCGAGAGCTACTTCTGTAGCTTTTCTTTTCTTCTTTCATCGGTTTAATACGATAATTGGGATTTCTTTTCGGAACTACTTGCTAAAAACTCGGTCTATTTGATTCCTGGGATAAATCTATCTGTCGGATCACCTAGTAATTTCCTTAAATGTCTACTGACATTAAATTCTTTATTAATTAACAATTTATTCAAATACTCGTCTATGGCTTACGAAGAAAGAAAGCTCAAAAAAAAAAGATGGCTTGATTTTCCATTAAATGCAGGTGAACATTCTTCTATAAACAAGATTTATTAATTTGAAAACGGGCGTAAATTTACTAAAAATCCATGTGAGTATTTATAACTAACTAATTACATTCTGAAATGAGCTTCTGGAAGATATCATTTCGCTGGAGTCTATAAAAGAGAATATGACGAGATGGAAATTCATCTTCACTAACTGAAATCACATTGTGATGTATCGCATAGCAACGTTTAATCATCTATAATGAATGAAAATGCAAATTCTTCCTGTTACTTCGCAATGAACTCCTCAAGTTCTCCACCGATTTTTTTCAAATTTTGACATAACTTTGCATTCAAATAGGCGCATGTTCTTATATGGACGCACTTATTTTTTCCACGCGTTACTTGCGTGACAACTAAAAGAACGTGAGAAGGCGGATTTTATTGACTCCACCTTCCTCTTTTTTCTCTCATTCTCCTTCTTTCTCCCATCTCTCTAATAATAATAATAATAATAACCATTCCCTTTTTTTCCCTCATT
>KZ270041.1:53271-63843 GCA_002249935.1 Onchocerca flexuosa
TTTTTCGGTCATAAAAAAGAAAAAAAAAAAACGCTGCTAGAAATGTACTACAAGCTTCATTTTTAATGACTTTAATGAAACTCATAAATTACTCAGTCTTACAATGTTTATAGCAAAATCTGATTTTAAGAGATAATCTCAAAATCATTGAGTAGAGAAGCAAGTAGATGATCCCCAAGTCTGAATGCTTTAATAAAAATAAAGAATTGATTTGTGATAGATGTCGAAAATTAATTTTGAACTCGATTAATTTTGTCTCATAGTACAAATTTAATTATTTGATTATGTTTCTTACACTTTTTATTTATTTTTTTCTAAAAAGTGTCATTTGCAGAAGCTGGTAAGTTGACTTGTCCGACACCAGGTTGTGATGGATCGGGCCATCAAACGGGCCTCTATACTCATCACAGAAGCCTTTCGGGTTGCCCACGACGACCAGATAAATCGACAATACAGTGTGAGTCATTCATCTGATTTCGCACGATTTTCGAAAGTCTTCTATTTTTTTTTTTTGTGAAATGAAAAAACTTCGCATAATTTCGGAATAAATGATTAGATAAGATGGTTGGTTGCATGTAGGAAGTGGAGATTTAGACTTTTTTTTCCTCTTATTATTAAGACGAGAGAAAAATCTTAATTTTCAAGTATAAATATAAATTTATTAAAAAGATCGCTAAGTGATAAGAACGTCACTTGTCATTGCATCACTGTTGATTCTATAGTTAATGAACATTTCTACATATTACGTAGCAACAATGTGCTGTTAATGTCGAGTCATTTTCCATATTTTTTTTTTCTCATTTTACCAATACTGAATGAATTTCTACTTTATTTAAAAAGATTTTAAACAATTTAGCTGTTTTTTAATATCGGTTCATGAAATACATCTTCTAATCGAGGAGAAAAAAAAAAAAAAGAAAGAGACAGAAATTTAAAAAGTAATGAAAAAGTGATTAAAAAATCGATAAGACCAGCAAGAAAAATTAAGCAGTTGCAAATCACAATCCATAAAATGAATTTTGTTTGAAAATGAAAGTGTTTCGTATGTTAATTCCCCTGAATTTACTCTCTTCTTATCTATTGTATTTATTTATTGTCAGCTAATTATCATTTCTGTTATTTGGAGGTTGGACAGCTATTGACCTGGTACCGTGGTCATACAAGATAATATCGGCAAATGCGCTTACATAAAGGCAAACACTTCCTTGATTATCCCATGCATGATCAATCGTCATGAGTAGCAGATGGCCGGTAGTCAAGATCCTCTTTCCAATCTCAAATATCCTTTGTCAACCATTTAAGCTGCCTGACTTTCATCTTGCTTCTAAAGTTCTACTGATAAAATTTGTCAATCTTTTGGTAGCTTCCAAGATATTCTTTTCCCCTTTTATTTTAAAATTTTTAATTCGATGCCACTGAAAATTCATACGACTTAGTGATTCTATTATTATATTTTTTAATGAATCTTTTCATTTCCATTTTTTTTCCGGAATTTTTATGTTTTTTTTGTCATTCACAAGTTGTAAATTTCTTATTACTATTTTTGGAATGGCATTTAGCGCCCCCTGTTATCATCACAAATTGATCTTTGAAAATAATTGTTAAATGTTAAATAGTCGTTAAAAATAATGAATTCTTTCTATCCTTTTTGCGTTTCCTTTAAGAGATGAATGATGTTTAGTTTCCTGTGAGAGTTTTATCAAAAACTAAAGTTCGTTTCATAGGTTCTGTTTTTGCTACTTAAAAATTCATTTGAAATATGTTCTCTTATTAATTCAATAATTCTTTCGGAAGACAATAAAAATATGCCGCATTCCATTGATATATTGCACATACATGAAATTTTGTCGTCATATCTAAAGCCTCCACTCTTTGAGTATCATTGATTATATACTAATATTTCACTACATTTGATCGTTTCATTGAAATTTTATCAATAAATCAATGGATTGGTTGTCGGCATGTTTGAAACTACTCTTCTAACTTTATACATATTACAGTGGTACTTTTATTATCCATTTCTTTGTTTTGCATATTTTTCTAGCTCATTAATTTAAGCCGACAAAAGAAGGAAGGCGAAAGAGAGAAAAGAGTGATGTTCCCATTCAGGAAATGATCAACCTTTTTAGAGATGAAGCAGGAAGCTTTCTCCACTGAAATGGGTACAGTATGATTAACTTTCATGTTGATCGGAGTGCTCGGACAGTAATGATTATCCAATTGATGTTTCGCTGATTATAGTGTGCAAGAAGTGAGTGACGCTGATCGGCCTTGATCACGACATGCCGCCTTTTGTTCCTTCCGTCATTTTCCCTTTGTCTCCTCAAATTTGTACTTTCCATATGTCTTAATTTGAACTAATTTATTATCTCTCTCTTCTGCTTTTTCAAATACTCTCATTATGAAAGAATGCAAGTGACGACAGCTGGAAAAAAAGGAAGTGATGCAGAAAGTTATTAATCGTGATCATTTTTAAATCAAATATCAATTTTCTATCCAAAATCTCGTCGTGAATTGTTAACATTTTTCAGTGTTAGCCTTACAACAAGATACGGTGCTGCGCTGTACAACACCGGGCTGTACGGGTAAAGGCCATGTAAATAGTAATCGAACATCACATAGAAGTTTGTCTGGTTGTCCAATTGCTTATCAGCAGAAATTGGCTCGAAAAGGTGGTTGATTCAAGTTTATTTCAAAATATAAAACATTCTAATTCTTTCCGATAGAATTGGTATTTTCCAAAGTGAGATTTTAACATGATGTTTATGATTCTAGAGAATTTTCTGACGAATTATGTCACAAAAAAACTGGAAAGGATAATAAAAATCAAATAAATTTTTAATAGTAAAAAGTCAAATAATAAAGAAGTAGGTAATAAAATATGTGACCAAATCAGCTTTTGTTTACAGGTATGCGCCATATGTCACACCAAGTGACCGTAACGACAACTTCAACATCTTCTGCTAGCGTGGATGTATCAATGGCTGTACGGCCATCAGTTACTTCCACTATCAGTAAATTCACGGCAACTACAGATGAAACTCCACTTGATTTAACACTTCGAAAATGCAGTCAAAATTTCGCAGAAAAAAGGTATCCTTATAAATTTTAATTTATTAATTTATAGAATTTATCTTTGATCCCTATATGATGTCATTTTTTTATCTTCTTGGTTAAATCGCTTTTCATGATGCAATTCTTGGATTTTAGTTTTAGCTATCGTAATATTCGCAAGTCTTTCGAAAGTTTGCGGTAGCCTCCTTTCATGACATATTTTATTTTTACATCCTTCCTATCCTTATTCTAATCGTGATGGCTATTAATTTTTTGATAAGACAATTTTTTGGAATTCCACTGACTGAACATTTTTGGTTTTTCAATTTTGCTAATGTATGCAAATTTCTCGCGTTTTCCTGTTAAACAGCTTAATTGTATCGAGTTTCTTCTTCATGTTTTCAAAGTCATTAATGGATTGATCGTGTGCACATGGAAGTTTATTCTGAATGTAGTGTATATTTAATTTGTGTTTTGGTTTATCCATGTCCTCTCTTTTACCCGGAAAATCCCCTGAGAATACTTCAGGACAAATAGTGTTGATATCTATATGTTGCATTGAAACAGTGGATTACTTGATACGAATTCTTCTTTCTTTCGTATTATCCATGTTTGTGCAGATGATTTGCATTCAGTGCAGAATAGACTCGTACACTTTTTTGGTGCATCAACTTGCATTTTTACTTATATGCTTGTTTGTTGATTCGTTTATTCATCTGTAACTAACAATCATCGTTGAGCCGTAATTAAAAAACTTACATCGGAACATAAATATACCACTGAGGAAAAGTTTCGAGTTAAAGATTTGTTTCAGAAATCAAGAAAATAGGGACAGTTCAAGGGTAAAAAGATCAAGAATGGATGATGTTGGTCATTTATTAATTCGGAATATTGCCAGTGATGTTGCTGCTGCTTCTCCTACAGTAACTCCAATTTCAACAAGTATAATTTTATTCTAATTACAAAGTCGAGTATAAATTTGAGTTCGAGTATTATTTTGAAAACAGTGAATCGTTTTTTTGAAGGAAGAATGACCGAATGAAAGAAAGAATTACATTCTTATTTTCATGATCTTTTCTTTGGATTCGATTGAATCTTTAGCTGTTCTTATTAACGAGAAATCGTTAATAATGTGGAAAATTTTGCGAAGTTTAATTGTAAATTTCATATGTTGATATATTCTTCTTAACATCTAATATTTCTTTCTCTGTATATTAATTTATTTCTTTGTTTCTGTGCGAATTCATTTCTTTTATTGAAATTGTCGATAGAACTACTCAAGAATTTACTAATATTTGGTTATTTCATCCCAGAAATGTATCTTAATAAAACTCTTCAGGTAGTAGTCCATCAGCATATATAATGGGGAAGGAAATGAACTGGATGCTGAAAGAATCCGCATCATCGAAATGTTTCCCCAATGGTGGAGATGCGGCAGCAGTTGCGGCAGCAGCAGCAGCTGCCGCAACTGCTAGCGTAAATAACGGCAATTCGACAACGGGTTTTCAACTGGCGCGACTATTGTTAGCTCAGCTGCAAGCTCAGCGTGATGCTTCATCCATGTTATCCTGAATTAAACCGATCGTTTTGTTGACATTTTCCAGTCATTTTTACCATTTCGCTACGAACTGGTATCGGTTTCATTGTTATATGAGGCTAGACTTATTACTCATTGATGATACTAAATTTAGCCAATTGTTAATTTCGCTTGTTAATTTCGTCTCAGTCGTATTTGTTTGTTTACTTCTCTCCTCAAAGCAGACGCTGTCATTATTTTTCATTACAAAGCATTATTCCAAATTTGTACGGGAAGTAATATTTATTGCATAGGTGGATAAGAATTTTTGAATTTTTCGAATAGTATGCATATTTTGTCGAATTTTTCGAAAAAAATGAAATTCATTTTTTAAAATATTTGAAAATTTATGTAGATTTTACTATTTTCAGGCTGAAATTGCTGTTTTTTATGAGTAAATTTAGTCATGGCTTTAGATGTGGTCATGATATCTAAGTCTCCTCGGTGAATCATATAGAATGTAAGGGGCAATTTGGATTTTTTTTAGATTTGAACAACGCCAGATGGTCGGATTAAGATGCTTTGCAGATGGAGAGTTATCTTTCTATTAGGATGAAGAATGCAAAAATTATTCTAGAGAAAACGATTACTGGTAGCTTTTCTGTTGAATGCTTTGTCCGTTGTTTCATCTTCCTGGACCATGAAACTTTTGGGATCACTCGTAAATATAATTTTAAGAGATAACAAACAAACAAATATCCATTTTATTCATAATTATGCAACGCCTTTTTTATATGTATTAAATTCCAGAGATCTCGCAGATTCCATTCTATAGATTTCTTTCCTTTCTCGAACAGCTTGATACTAAAATTACAGCGCTGATTTTTTTTTTTCTTGAAAGATTTTCAGTGTAGCAATACTATTGATTCATGAAAATAACATTGAAATTCAGTTTTGTTGTGGTCTTTATAGTACAGGTTTCAGTACCTTTCCAGTCGACTTTTGTCTTACTACATTTCTGTGCCATCAAATAGTTTAGTGAATGAATGTTTCTATATATGCTAAGAAAAAGCTTCCGATATCTTTCTCTTTTTTATTAGGCCATAATTTCAAGCAGACAATTGGATTTCGCGTGAGATATATATGGATTTGATGGCGACGACCAGTATGATGTCTATTTGATGGGCTTAGAAGAGGGGTTGACATATTCTTTACATTTGTAATCTATCTGTTCATTCTTTTTCTTTTTCATCTTTTCCACCTTCCTAACTATCCAGTAATTTCTTTTCTTCTATTTCCGTATTTTCATTTCAGGAAACAACGCATTTTCAATCATTCTCCCAAAAATATTTGAATTTTTTCCTTTTTTTTATATACATAGTATCCTTACTGTATCTCTTCGATTTTTCATACTTTCTCTTCTACACCATTATTGCATTTTTAATTTCATTTACATAAATAAAGCTTGATTTTTTTTTTGTTTAAATTCGTTCATGAAGGAAATCTAGTTAGAGAAGAAATGTTGAAAAGAGTGAATAAGAAAGGCACGGATGAGATTGTCGCTATTTTCTAAAATAATATTTTCTTTGCACTTTCTTATTTTCCATCTTTTGCTTTTATTCATCATCCATTGAAATGAATATCCCATTTTGTTTCACTCTCGTCTTTTTTTTCCTCTCATTTCAAGAAAACGAAATTTTTTTGCACTCGTTTTCTTCTCACTTCATTTTTCTTCTTAACAAAGGAAATGAAAATGAAGAATTAAACTACTTGTTTTTGATGAGAAAAAAGAGGATGATAGAGAATATAAGATGAAAATCAAATTTGTTGAAGTGCATCTTACCGTATCTAAATATAACCAATACTTTAATTTTTAAATTGATCAGTTTCTCAGCTTGTCAGATCACTGAAGTTTCCCTTGGCAAGTTTGACTCTTAAGTTGTGCGAACTTGATATGCTCAGTTTCGTAAATAAATACTAAGAATGAATTATCACTCTGATCAATGGCAGTGATTAAAATCAAGTTTTGCATGCTATGAGTACGGTAAGTGAAGTTTGTGAAATATATTTTGAATGTCTGTGACCAATCACTGAGTGTAGAAATATAGATGCAGAGTGGGAGACGAAAGGCTTCGAAGAATTGGAGAAAGGAAGAGGAATTTGTGCTTTTTCACTAATTCATTTTAGCTAAACTTCTAGCGAACATTCCATTTTCAAACTTTGAGAAAAAGTATACTGTGGGCAGTCTATTCATGTCTTTTTTTTCTTTTTTTTTTTTTGGAGATTCGGAATTTAATAAATGCATAAACTCAACGAATGGATATTATTGGAAGTATTAACGAATTTGATTCGGTTCTTTTCGAATTTTGGCCTTTGTCCTTTGCTTTCTTGATTTCTCAATTTCTCGCTTTTTCCTTGATCGCTCATTTACTTGGAAGGCTTTTACAAAGAATCTGCAACAGTATCGTCTTGTTCACTTTCACTGTTATCATAGGAGAATTATCTCATCAATAATTATATCTCTTCCAGTTTTGAATATTCTTTTCAACCCATAGAAATCATAGTTTTTAATGTTCTTTATATATATATATGTAAAACATATCACTTTCAAATGTCTTATACTAATGCACAGGGGTGCTTTTTTTTTTCCTTTGAAATTTCTCATTTGTTAGGCGAACTATTTTACCAAAATTTCATCTCTTTATCGTATTGCAATGTGTACAGCGTTTTCGTTTTGCTTTTATAAACACTCTTTGTTGTTCCATTTTTTTTTTTCTTTTAACAAAATTTTGTTCCTTACATTTGTCTCTTGATTGCAAAATACATGAATTACATTATTTCGTTGTTTATTCTTCCAATTTGATTTATGAATGAAAGTTTTTAATAAAATTACGTGCAGAGATGACTTATCTGTTGTCTGTTGAAAATTAAGTTGGCATGGCATCTGGAAGATTGGTAAGCATATTCATGATAACAATCACGAATATGCTTATATTAACTAATAACTCATCAGGTCTCAGTGTCAAAGGTCATTTCTGGATGATCAAATTATTGAAAAAATCACACATAATATCAATACAACACATTAGGAATGAAATAAAGTTGTTCTCAATGCTGTGCATTGTGACAAGTATTGGTGACGTAAAACTTAATTATTGGCTCATTGGGAAGAAGAAGAGTATGGCTTTCCATATATTTATATATTAGTGTTTGCTTGGGGGTCGTTGGGTCGTCGTTGTCGTTGTCGTATCCGAAGATTGAATTAGACCGCTTCACAGCTGTTACCATATTGGGAGGAAGGCGAGCGAGGGTAAAGTTATTACTAATTTTTCATTCCGAATGGGTTCATTATATTCGGCCCCATAAAATATAGTAGTAATAATTTCGGGATGCTTGCAAGAATTCCGAAAAAAAGAAGATATTTTGGAAGAGAAAAAAAAAGCTTGGTGTAAAAAAGGATGGAAAATATCTGATGGCATATATTATCTCGGATGTTTGATGCAAAAAGAAACTGATCGTGCATGAATTAAAATTTGAAGCAAATGAAGAATTAATGATGGAATTTGAAATTCGGATGCCAAAAATCAAAGAAAAGATCAAAAAAGCAAATGAATTATGAAATTGAAATTTAAATGAAGAATTAATGAAGGATTTTGCAAAAGTGATTATGCTTAGAGTTGACAGAGAATGAAATTAATTGGAAAAGAGTAATATCTGGACAGACAGATTAGGAATACTGTCGAAATCTTTTTGTTCATCTTTTGGGTGACAGTAAATTTGCATATTTTCATCACTAAACTAATCATCCATTCTTCCTCTTCTTAGTACGAATTGATGACTTCTAAATTGCGATCTCTTCAACTAAAATACGACGGATTTTTTGATGAATGAAAACAAATAAAAAGTAATTTTGGGATTTTTCTCCTTTTCTTATTAGACATGAAAATTTCAAGAAGTGATGAGTAATAATAGTAATAGTTTGTTATAGTAAGCACCTGGTTACGTTGTTGAGGACATTATAACATCGACCGACCGATCGACCGGTCGGCAGGTCGGCCGGCCATCTGCCCTTTTTTTGATTGAACTGTTTCCTCGCAACCAAATTCTCTCTCGATAATAACACACTAAAATGAGTTTTCCTTCTTTTTTCAATCTCAGCGAAAGCGAAAGGGATTGTAATTTGCAGATTGAATTGAAATTCATGCACAGGCTCAGTTCAGATTTTAAATTAATTCACTGAATTACGGAAAATGTTATTGTTGTTGTATGTGATGAGCAAGAAATAACAATATGCATATAATGGACGGGAGAATAGTAATTTTATAATCCATAGTGAAATTAGACTTTGCTTTTGAGATAATTGGGTGTCGCATATTGTCTGGAATTGCGACCTTCCTTCTGATATTTTATAAAAATAGTAATTATGGTGCTACAAATTACTACAATTAACATGCAACTAACGTTACTTGCATTATCGCAAATTGCAAAAGGATGAGTACTTCTTAAAATGTAATGCTTCTTACCCCGAACTATATAATTAAAAGTAAGTTCTAGTTGATGAATGTGCACATATCAAATGTGTGGATCATAGGAAAAGAGCAAATGTCAAATGTCACGCGAGGTATTTTGCCAAAATGACTGAAATGACCGTAGTCCGTGGATAAGAGAGGAGGAATGGATCGTCAAATGAATTGAATTGAAAGAATAAGTTGTACGTATTATTCTCAACTGTATGATGCATACTTCCGTGATTGAAGATAGTTTGAGCACTTCCAAATTATTACTTCTACTCGAGAATATATCATTCAAATATCTCATTCAAATCTCCGTTAACAACATTTTATTTATACAAGATTTGCTTTAGGACAGGATAAAATTGAAATTATTATTTTGATAGATTAATCTTCATCTTTAGGCTTTTCGCTTTCCAACAAAGTTCTTCCATCAGAGTTGTCTAATGGGGACGAACAAAGGTTCAAAACTTTGATGGAACATTGCAAGAAAAGTTAATTAGTAAACGAAAAATAAAGAAAACAATAAACTTTGAAGTATTTTTTGTAATTAATTCTAAAAATTCCAGTGTAAAATTGTAAATTCCAAAAGATTCGTTGCAAAAAAAAAAAAAAGATGATCGTATAAATATGAAAATGAAAGAAATTAACGAGAATTTTGATGAGAAATAAAATTTTTGAAAAATAATTATCATATGAAAAGTATGTTGCTTTTTCCCTAATTAATTAGGTAATTGATTATTCTTTCAAAAATCGCCACTAAAACAAAATCTGTAATATAGCCATACGATCATCATTTAATTATCCAATCCATGTTGTTATATTTATTATTTTAAAAACAAAAAAAATTCGAACTCGAAAAAACTGAAAAATAAGTTTCAAAAAAAGCAATTATACAATTTCTCCAGAAATATCTACAATGCTAGAAGGAATAAAAAGTTAAATTAGATATCCATCAAGCGTTTTATTGATCAAATTCTTATTTATTTAGCAATTTCCCGAGTAAATCATGGCAATTTAGCTTCTTCAAGAAGTTTTTCATGGAGAGGATATGATGCAATAGCACCTGTTCTACTCCATTATCGCACAGATTCATCCTCAAAACTATTATTGAATCCTTACTTACTGTTCTTGAAACCAATTTCTCATACTTTTCTCAAAAGAAAATTGGAGGGAGAAGAAAAGAAAAGAACAGATGTTCGGGGAATTCGAATAATTATCGGCAAATCACAACTGTTAAAAGCATAGAAAACGAAAAAGATTTTTTCGAAAAAAAAGTTTTTTAAAAAGAAATTTCCAAATATTTAAAAGATTAAAATTAAATATACCTACTATGAAACATATATGGTGATTTGTAGGAATGAATCTCATAAACATAATGTTCAATTTTTTCCCTTTTCTACTAACCGAAGCTTTTCAGTATGATAGAAATGATGAAAATGCTATTCTATTATTATTTGTTCTTTATAAGCTATTATTTATTATTGCTTC
>KZ270041.1:92233-103094 GCA_002249935.1 Onchocerca flexuosa
TACAATGACCCGGAACGATACAGCGATAGCAGCAAAACAGTCGTCAAGGATTATTATTCTTTTTTACGAGCAATAAGGAAAAGAATACTCAGAGATAAATTTGTTAGGATATTCTCTGATAATTGTTCCGTCTGTTTAATTCTTTCTTCAATTTCAGGGAGGAATTTGTAGAATTTTGGGTAAAAAAATCTGAGATGTTTTTAACGACATCTCGTCAAGAGCAGAGAAATGCTATTAATTCACAAAATATCGCATGGAAAAATGGTATGTTTTTAATTTTTTCTCTGTTTCATAAGTTTTTTAATATTTCGATTTGCGAAATGAATCTGAAGTTTCAGATGATTCTAAATTTGGGAAAGTGATGCTGGAAAAAATGGGATGGAAATCGGGTCGTGGATTGGGCAAACATGAACAAGGAATCACCGAAAATTTACAAATGAAAGCAAACATTTTAACTAGAGGTTTTTCTTTTTTTCCAGTACTGCCAATGTCTAAATATTTTTCAATAAATGGAGAAGAGATGTGCGTTTAAAATTAAAAAAAAAAAAAGATTTGTAGAATTTTCATTGTTAGAAAAGATCTTATTTGAATAAAAGTTGGTTTTATATATTACGCAGATGTCTATAATTGGCCTTGAACTTTTTGATTCGCTTTAAAAGATGTGGTTCATCGAGCCTTGTGACTCAACAAACCATAACAGATTATTTGCAATGTGCTTCTTGTCTAAGCAGTTTCAAGTTACAGAATTTGAAAACAATTGGCATTAAAAATAGGATAGTTCGAAAATATGTTATGAACCATTTGAAAGTTGATGAAAATTTAGCAATAGTGAGAAAGATGAAGTAAAAAGTATGGTCTATGTTCGTTATTAGATCAACAAACATTATTTAACGTTAGTTTAAAGTAAGTATAATTTAGACATTCGAAAAATAAATCACTGTGGTTCTTTGAGGGTATTCTTCACCCTGTAACTCTTGTATTTAAAATTTTATTCTTTTAAATTTAATTGGAAATTTTTTGATTGTAGGTTTGGGATGTTCTGAACGAAACGATAATGTTTGGCTTGCTCATCACGACGACTTTGCAGCCATTTTAGCTGATTTAAATAAGAAGAAAGAAAAATCAGAAGCTAGAGAGATCAAAAAAAGTCTGCGTAAAGTGAAATCAAAAATCATTTTGAATGAGTATGTTCAATTTATTTCGTCATAGCTCTCTGAAAATTGCTCATAATATAAGAAAATTAGATTTCGGTAGGATTTTCTTTCTTGAAAATGAATAAGCTCTCCAAAACACTAGAAAGTTTCTGTCTGTATCGTAAAGATGAATAAAACATTCAGTAGCGAAGCAATTTTAAAAAGAATGATTTTTGTGCTCAGTAAGTGGAGTTTAAGAGAAAAAAGTTTAAGAGAAAAGTTTAAGAGAAAAAATTTAAGAGAAAACGAGTGAAAGAATTTCACAACAAAAGTAAACCTTGAACGCTGGACACATTAGTTGTTGACTAAATAAATTTTTATCTTTTTGAAACAAATTGATGGAATTTTAGGATAAAATTGTTGATTCAAAGCAGAAAATGAGTTTTTTCACGTTAAATGTGAGTATTTCAGACACAGAAAAGATAGATATCTACCAGATTTATCAGTGATGTCAGAAAAAGATAAATGCGCTATTTTTGGTAAGAGATTAACACCAAGAACTGTTAGTAAGAGCACTGAAGAGAACATGCAACAAAATGAAGTTAGTTGATTTCATTTTAACTTTGTTCCAATCTAGGAATTTCATCTTTGAATAATCTTTTCCAAATAAGCATTAGTTATTTTCCTGAAAAAAGTAATTGACGATATGCCGACAATATTTTATTGACGATATGCCCATTTTCAAGTCTGTTATGAAGGTTAATTGCTGGGGTCCATATTTTATTTTTGAACGAAAATTTTAGATTAAATCGGAATCATCATTTGGAAATATGATTGTCAAAAGCGTTTCAATCAATGATTATTTTGCCCAAAAGATGCTCGACTTAAACAAAAGGCGAAAAGTTTGATATGTTTGATTTCTGTTAGAAATTATATAGTTGTTTAATGTTATCCCGATTAAGAAATGAAAATACACTTTTTTGTTTTGTTCCGAACATTTCATCTTCATTTAGTTATATTTTTGAAATTTCAATTTCAAATAATTTAGCAAACTTCCACAGTCCTCAATCGATGGAGTTTGAATACTGCAGTTTGAACTTTAGAATTTTTTCTTTTTTGCACTTATGGTGACAGGTACGACACTTCATGGAAGTAAAAAAGCGAAAGGAATTTGGTGATTATAAGTCAAGAGGATGTGTTACGAGAAGATACAATAGAAACTTGACTGATAGCTGTCCATTAGAAATTCGGAAGAAATAAGGTATTCATTTGTTTTTTCCTTGATTGTGCTTCCAACATTGTTCAACAAACTTTTTCATTGCAACAAATATCGCTACAAAGTGCAGTTATCCCAGTAAAGAATTGATGACTAGAAGATTAGAAAGCATATCATATAATACGATCACTGTACATTATGGAAGAAACTATAACATTGACGGAAATTTTAGAAAAATATTTTGGCATAAATCATCAATCTTAAGTTAACATATTGTCTTCCTTCAGTTCCATCTCACTTCCTCGTAAACTCCATCATGCTACAAGTTCATAATTACGAGAAAAGTGATACATTTAGCTGAAGAGCTAGAGTTGTCCAGAAGTGTAAGAATGCATTTCGTATATTTCTGATTAGTGCCACAGTCATTTACTGGGAATGATTGAGTATCAACATTATGGAAGGAATTTGTGGAGCTAATAATTGTTTAGTTTTATTCACCAATCAGATTATCTTGCTGTTAATAATCTATCAATGAGTGAAAATTAAATTTCATATTTTTAAATTTAAGAAAAGTATAAATTGCATCTCTGCAAATAAAGATCTAGAAAGATTTCTAATTAACTAATTATAGATGTATGAAGAGATCCCCTATGGTTATATTTACAAATCAGAGTATAATAATAAATTGACAATCCTGATTGAAAACTGGTCCTCGCTGACATCCACTGATGACAATTAATCATTATTGCTGGAAATATAATCTTAAAGTTAATGCCGAAACAGCGAAAGAAAAATTGACTCACCACTGTGACATAAAAATGGTTTACTTTCAGATGAAATGAGAAGAAAAACTTTGTAAATGAGATTTTTTTCGAACTTTGGAACTTTTTTTTCGAAATTTTCGAAAAAAAAATTCGTTTTTGAATACAAATTAAAACAAATTTTGAAAGATTGTGAGGTAAAAAAAAACATCGCACGCATATAAACTATGAAAATTCCGAAAATTCAATGAAAGATGTTAACAAATTCTTATCGAAATATCTAATCGGTATTAATCAAGTTTTATCATTTAATCGACAAATCGTAAAGTACATAAGGTCATTTGTTTTGTTTTTTGTTTGTTTGTTTTCTTTCTTTTTGTTTCTTTAAACTTCTAGTTTATCCTGAAAAACTGCAATATTCGATAGATTTATCCGAGGTAAACCGAAGGATGATGTAGTGGAGGAATTAAGGAAGTCACTGGAAAAACAGCATATTTCCCATTATAATATAATTCAAAATCTGGAAAATCTAGTCACTTCCAGTGCAATTACTTCATAATGATAATTTAGATGTGCTGGAAGATGTTATGACAATTCAAATTTTTCATGAAATTTGAGCGAAAATCGCGAATAATGAAAAGCACGAATAGTGCTACTGGGTGAATCCATGGTAGATTCATTATTATCAATATATGAATAAGTTTATTTTCCTGATGAATTCTTCATTCGGATCAATTCTTATTCCATCATTCAGGTTTAATCAGTCTTACGATATGAAGGATGTAATTGTTAAATATTATGGACTGATTATCAAAAGGGAATCCATCAGGGAATACCATTTGAAAATACATGAAGCTCATGGGATCGATATATAAAAACATACATCATCTGAGATTTTAATCACTGTAATAAAATGGTGGATTTGAGCATAAATTATTTGTTAATTAATTAATCAATCAATATATCATGGATGCAAATATGTAGAAATAACACAACAAATGACTCAGGAATATTGACATAGCAAAGGAAAGATAGGGAATCTAGAAGGTGACAAAATTTCTCTTTTATGTCTAAAACAAATACATAATATCATGAAAACTATAAGAAACCGTAGTGTTTGGTTGAATGTTGTTGGAATTTTGCGAGACGTTGCAAATCACTAGCTAAACGATCTACCTCACGTGGATCCACGCGATGACCGTGATCTGATCGTGTAACACTTCGAATCGAACGTGAGGAACGTGTCTGAAACTATTTGTTGTTATTTCTTTTATTAGTTTTTTTTCACACTTTTCAAAAGTTTTTATTTTAATACAATACTAAATTGATCACTTATTTTCTACCAAGAATTATTGCGATTTTTCTCAATTTTTATCGATTTTGACCTAATTCTCAATTGATTCCATTTCAAAAATCGATTATTGAGTAATTCATTGAAGATTTCACATTTACAACTATCTATTATCCTGTATTAAATTATTCATTCATTTTCTCAATTTCTAAAACTATTTGAAATTCATTTTATTTCCACTTTATCTTTTATATATTCACTGTTTAAAATGAGACAATGTATCAACTAAAGTTCAAAACGCTTAGACAGGAAAGAATTCAATGGCAATGGAGAAAGTGAAAATCAAATTGGTAGTAATCCCAACTGTCAACGACTTTTCTTTCAAAAATACTGACATATGTCGCTGTTTTTCAGGATTAAGTTACATAGCAGTTCGATTCCTAAAGATTGTTTCGGTACTTGAAAGATAGAATTAAATTGGGAAATTGAGAGATAAATTTAAATAGAGTGAAGAAGAGGTGCTGCAAGGTAATTGATGAGGGCTCTTTACCGATGAATATTGACTTTTTTATCCAAAAACTTTAATCAAATGCATTTGCACAATTATCGAATAATCAATCATACCAGAAATGATGGAGTATGGTAAATTATGAAAATTTTGTTCGAAATTTTAAAATTGGAAAATTTGAAATTGCAACATCTAACCCTTTGAATTGTGCTATGATCAGAAGATGGTCGTGTTTTGATAATTACTTTCAGTTGACTTCGACTTCCCATGAACCATTCGTGTTTTACGGCATCTGTTGCACTCAATCGTACATCCGGATCTGTCTCCAACAATGCATCCACGAAATCTTTTGCTAATTCTGAACCGGACCAGAACTGCAATTAACAATAATAATGACAATGAAAATACCCATGTCTTTTTCATCTAATTTATACTGCAATTAAATGGAAAATTGCTGAACCCTTCAAGCTATTCAATATTTCGAAAACAACTTCGACTTTGTACTTCTCATTTGCTAATTAGGTTAATTATACGAACGCTTTCGAAGAAACGAAAGAGGCAGTTGTGATGAAATCAAACCTGAGGATAATAAATATAATTGGCTGTGATAATTTGTGTATACAGTCGAGATCGACAATCATCATCGAATGGCATTATACCGGACATTAAAATGTATGCTATGACACCAACTGCCCACATGTCAACTTTTTCAGTATATGCAGAACGAAGAAGAACCTTTAAAAATTCACTCAAATTTCAAAATAATCATTTCCAAATATTTCATCGTAGTGGCATTCAATATTTCAAATTATTCAAAATCTTTGAACTTTAGTATCAAGAATAGAGCAAATCGTTCACCTCTGGAGCAATGTATTCTGGTGTACCACAAGTTTCGGTCATTTTTTCTTCAGGTGTTTGCGCCTGATAAGCTAGGCCAAAATCAGTAATGAGAAGCCTAGCATCAGGTGTCGTGTCACTATACAATAAATTCTCGGGTTTCAAATCTCGGTGTGTCACCCGAATACTATGCAGATAAGCTAGGCCATTCAGAAGCATTCGAAGAGCTTGTCGAGCTTCTCCTTCTGAATATCTTCCCTTCGCTACCACTCGGTTGTACATTTCACCGCCACTTGCCATCTCCATCACGATGAATAGTCGTGAAGACGATTTAAATACCTGGAAATTCATTTGCTATAGTTTAACTATTCACAGATAGATTTCAATCCATGAAATCAAAATTACAACACTTCGAGTTCTCTCCTTCCCAGTTTCAGATTTCTTTTCAAAATTGGATCAGTTTTAAATCAGAAATTAGTTCCGACAAAAGAACAAACAAACAAAAAGACAAAAAGGAAAGTTTGAAGAATATTAATAAATTGAGTACTTCTTCAAGTCTGATCACAAATGGATGCTGTACACGACTTAGTATCGATAATTCATTATTTACAGTACCGCAATCGGATGAAACCAATTTTACGGCATAATATTTCTGCGTAAGTCGGTGCTGTACCCGAAGAACCTGCAATGGTACTCAATTTTAGATACCAGAAAGAGTAATTTTCACTTAGTTTGATAGCCAATTACTGGTTGCATCATAATCTATGCCCTTATTCATTGCATAATTACTTGCATAATTTAAGATGAGAATTGCAAAAAACTTCGATAATGGAAAGGAGTGAAATGGATGAATTGAAAAGGATTATCTTCCAAATAGTTCGATTACCGTAACAAATCTCACCTGTGAAAATGAACCTTTTCCAATGACAGCCAATACTTCATACTTGCAAACAAGACGCGAATCAAGTCGCAACGCTGGGCGATCTTTGAGAGCACATGTCGCTTTCACAGTTGTTACACTACGATTCTGCGATTGGCTTTCGCTCTACAAATGTTGCAAGATTAGAATGAATTTCATTGTTGTACCGAAAATTCAAATGCAAAATCAGAAGCTGTGGATTTGTTATTTGTCAAATTTAAGAATGTTGCGATTAAAAAACTAAAATTTCAAAATTTGCTGTTAGTTTCATTATCAAAAGATTATCATTTTTCATTGTTCGAAATTTCGAATTTTCAAAATTATTTTAGGAAATATTGAAAATGCTCTTTCCCCTACTCGCTTCTTGCTTTAAATTTTGCTGATGAAAATTTTAACACTATGAAGAGCAGCAATTTTAAATTGAAAATGCATCGGTCATAGAAACAACAGATGCTATTCTTAAATTTAAACAATAAGTGACGGAATATTGAGGAAGAAAGATATTTACTTATTCTCCAACTATATTAAAAAAAAAAAAAAAAATCGAAAAAATTTGATTTTATAAAATTAAAAGATATCTAAAAATAGCATTACATTTCATTAAGAATCAAGATTATATTTTAAATCATATTAAAATACAACTACAAGGAAATTAAGAGTACAGTTGATTGTAGCGGTCATTGGTCAATTGCCCATCGGTGAAAGGTTGAGAAAATTCAAACTTTATAAGCATCTTATGGACTGTAATATCGATTGTTATCACTGATATCTCATAGCATATCATTTTTAGGAAAGATTTCTGCCAAGTAGATATGATATTTAATTGCTTTACAGGATTTTCAAACTCATCAAATTTGTATTTCTGTCAGAATTAATTATTGAAATTTTTTATTTTAATTGTATCAAATAAAAAAGAATTGGTAATTCTTATCTTTTTTGGTTTTACTAGTTATTAAAACTAGCTTATTATCATAATTTTTCGGCATGTTTCCAAACAATTTTCGCAATGAAAAGAAATTTATTGATTATTTTTCAAATTTACTTAAATTTTGAAAAACTAATGGAAATGGTCAATAAAGCGTTTTATGGCTACTTAAACTTTATTTTACGCGTAGCACTTTGTCCTTTCTCTTAGTCTTTTTCAAAGTTTTCAGAAAGTGGCAAGTTTAACAGAAAATTTATTGCTTTTTTATTATTTCAAGGTGAAAGTGTTAGTGCCACAAATCCTTCCTATAAATTAATTGAAAATAAACAACAGGGAAGAAATGGAAGAATGTTTTTATAAATAACTGATTTCGCAAAATTCAACACTTTCAACTATTTCATAGTTGATTGATTAATTAGTCAATTAATCAATTAGTTGGAGGAAAATAATCTTCTTTCGGCCGGACAATAATTTAGCTAAAACTGATCGACTCATTTTCTTAATGCTAAAATTTCAGTCACTTGGGAATTTTGTTTAATTATGAAAAATATGCCCAATTATTCATTTCTTTCTTTGATTTTCCACCACAACTGAAAATATTATCATTTAAAGATTTATCATATCTTTTTACCAATATTGGTGGATTGACCCTAAACAAAACAGATGCATTTTCTAGTGACCTTGACATTCAATGTTGAAAGAAGCCGCTCTTCAATCAAAAAGGCACCGGAAGTTGAACTGATTCGTTTAATTCATTCGTCAACAGTTTAAGAAATCAGAATAAGACAGCGTTTGTTAAAGTTTAAAGCTTCTGAAACACTCATCTTTCTATGACGGATGAAAGCGTTTTTGTATAGTTATCAGAACATATTCCAGCGATAGATAATATATTTCATGTAAATGAAGAAGAAATAAAAATATCAATCTTTTCTTCCAATGAGAATTGAGTAATAATGTCAACTGTTCCTTTCAGCAAACAGAATTGGGTTATTCTTCCGATGGTTCAATTCATCCATGTCAAAATGCTCTCTCATACGGAAGAATATCACCAAATAATTACTCTTTATAACTATAAAATATTTCCAAATATATGCATCATCCTAATTATCACACATATTTCCTAAAATATGAATTGCAATTAATTTAATTGCGAAAAATCCGAAAACTTTCTTTTTATGTTCGTGAGAATCATTGTAATAATGATGATTATATATTGTGAGTAACTATATTCCGAGTGTCTGTGTTATCACTATAACAATGATAATTATCTGTTGCGAATAAATATATTCTGATTAGTGCATATGTTATCAAGATAATAATGATGATTATATGTTGCAATTAGTTGCATTTCGATATACACCGATGATAAAAAAGATAAATTTATCAGTGATTGGATGCAAATGATTACACAGTGTATAGTGCGAAATTGAATGCACCTTTTAAATGATGTGTTTTAGATGAAAGCAATAAATTAGAACATGTGTCAGGAATAATTTAGTCGCCAAGTTGCATCACAGCTGTATTTATCGAATAGCGAAACGATCGCGCACAGATCATCAATCATCTTCAAATTGCTATCATACTTATCACAAAATATCTTAACAGCTAAAATATTACGAAAGATTTTAATAGAGGATTTTGAAGATAAGAGAGCATATGAATCCGATAACCTTAGCTTCTCCCTTCCTTTCCATTTCTTCCTTTCACTTCCAAACTAAACAATTCGTTTCATTTCAATTTCATCTTTTGAAATGTCGAAAATCATAAGAATGATGATAAAGAGTGCTCAAATCTTTGAAATTATCACTAAAAAATAATACAAATTTTATGAGAAACGAAACTAATCGTCTAATGTTAGTAAGAAAAACATTGGGAATTATTCTCCAAATTATATCAAAAATTTGATATTCGAAAAAATAAACAAAAAGAAATTTAAGAAAGCTATGGAATTTTATTGTTGTAAGGCAATAATAAAGCTAGAAATTATATTGAAATATGGTTCAAAGTTTGTGAATAAAATGAAGAAATTTGTTATCCCTCAAAAACTGGACTATTCCGATTACGAAATTTCATCATTAAATGGATAAGAAGAAATAATTAAATTGATTACACCAATGTTTGGGATTACAAACAGCCATATCACGATATTGTATTTATTGCAAAAATCCAAAACTTTTTCCTCATAGCAATCATGTTTGTACATATCTTTTTCTTCAAAATATTTCAAAATTCATTTAAATTTTCGAATTGTGCATTCATTTCTTTTTTTTTTTAAAGTTTTCCCACTCATGTCAAAGCTCATTAAGAGACTACGCCGTTGTTCGATTATTTATAAGTATCAATTTGAATGGTAGAGTTAAATTCTTAATTGTTTGTGGAATTCCGAAAGGATTCGGATCTAAAATCTTTCCCATTCAAATTTATTGGTACCAATTGATCACGTTGGTAGGAATGAGGTGCTGGTTTAAAAATGCGCATATACATTAGTTCAAAGTAATAGTAATTACATTAAAGAATTTTACCGCCATTTGCTAATGTATCTCTTTGTAACATATGGAACAGTTTAATTTGAAATTTTGGAAAAAAACTTTTTGAATTTCACCTCTTCTCCTACAAAAACCAAATTTCGGCTTGAATAATTTCGCAGAATTAAATAAAATTAATTCAAATTACTTTTCCATATTATTGACAATAAAATGGATCAGAATCATTTGTGAATAAATTTCAAAATATTTAAAATCTATATGCTAAAAGTAGTCGTGAAAATGGACTCTACAAATAAGTAAACATTCAATAAAAAGTTATTTTGATAGTTCACTGAAATTTTAAAAATAAACAATTATTCATCGTGCTATTTTTATTCGAAACCTTGTTTTCTGCCTTTAAAACATCGGTAAATACTGAGAATCACGAATAATTCAATATTTTGAATCTGGCGAATGTTTTTTTCGCCACACGAGCATATTAGTTCTAAGCCTTTAAATCCGCAATTTTGAAATTTTGTCAACAGAGTCGTTATCTGCAAGTTGATATTTTAGTGGAACAATTACTTTTGATTCGTTGTTTATTTTGAAAGAAAAGAATATGGTACTTATGATTTCTGGAAATGAAAACCGAATGTAAACTTCATCTTCTTTCCTTCTTTAAAAAAACTTAGTTAAAAGATTATGCTATAAATCTGCCACTAATTGCTACATTTTGTTTAATGAATTAGAAATATCAAATTTTTAAAAAATTTTTTTTGATGTCAACAGGAAATGAACATGACATA
>KZ270041.1:115533-126324 GCA_002249935.1 Onchocerca flexuosa
AGTACGCGCGTACTCCAATACAAAGTTCTGCCAAAATTTTCAGAACAATAGGTAAGGACTATCCGATATTTAAGATTTTGAATTAATAACAGATAAGGCGCGCATTTCTTTTTATATAGACTAGCTAGACGGGTCAAACCCCGCGTGCCAGGTCTAGCTAATTATTTCATAAATTCCCATACACAACAGAAACTTACCAAATTAAACATCCGTCAACAAATCTTACAGCGAAAACATGACTACTGTATCTATCTTGGGACCTTGATCATTACACTGAAATGAGGGGGTGGTTTGTCACATTCGATCTTCGCATGTTTGTTTCAGGTAACGTCTCACATTCTCCATTCTCTCTCTCTCTCCACCTGTCTCTCCGCAAGTACTAACTTTCATCCAGAATATATTCGTAAATTTCGCTGACTTTCTTTATTTCAATTGATATATTTATATGATTTTTGAGAAATAGTTCAATTAATTCACATTGCTCCCATTTTCAAAGTATAAAAGTGCATTATAGATTTAAAAAATACTTCGGAGAGAAATTTGGTTAGTCAGAATTAGCTAAAAACATCCTGCACTTATAATATTATTAGAAAGATAATTTAAGCAGGATGATAGGTTCAGCCAGTGTCAATTCTTCTTATGTTGATAAGAAGCAGTTAACTTTTATCATATATTCATAAAATTTCCATCCCTAATATTTGATATTTTTCAGTATTCAGAAATTGCCATTCATTTGGCACCAATGACAACAACAAATGGGGAACATCATGAGCAACGACAAGTTGCTGATAATGAATTATTCATACCGAAAATAATGGATGATGATAAGTCACATTTCGTCCAGGCTGAACTGTCCACTGCACAGGTTTTTCGCTTCATTATCACTTTCTTTTTTTTCTCCACCCTTATCAGTAGACTTGATTATAAAATGTTAAATACTTATATACCTATATGGTATCATAAGTTAAATACTTATATGGTATCATATATGTTAAATACTTATATGGTATCACAAGAAGCAAGGGGACATTTTTTTCTGTTAACTGAAAGATGATTATATACTGAAATATTTTTATGAATAAGACTTGCGTTAATTCTGCATTAAGATGTTCTGTTTGAATCTTGCTATTCAAATTTAATTTCTTACATCACAATATCCTTATCTGTTCTCTTTACCACATATTTTCCATCTTTTCAGGAGCAAGGAAACGATGAACTGCTTGGGAAAGAAGGTGGTATATATGATATAGATCAAGAAATAGCTTCATTCTGGCCTCGTATTCGTGCAAAAATTGATGCACTTGACCCAGTCAGTTTATTTTTAAAGTTCCAGTTAACTCTCTTTACATTCATTTTGAGATCTGCTGTAATTTACTTCGCACTTACTAGAGATTTGCTTTATAATGTTTAAGTAAAAATAAATATGTTGATATCAGAATATAGCTGAATATAGCCGTAATGTTTTTCTAGAAGATTTACAAAGGAAAATATGCTTTCTGAATAGATGAGTTATTGGGTTATTAAAATATTTCAAAATGAAAACAAATTACAAAACTCTAACCAAAACTTAATTATCAATTGCAATCCTTTTGTAGAAAACATTACGTGAAGCAAGTAGACATCAAGAACTGCAGTTACCCTTGGCAAGAATAAAAAAAATTATGAAGCTGGATGATGATGTCAAACGAATGGTAAGTTTGATTACTTCTTTTTTCTAATCTTTCTTAAGATTAAACCAAAGCTTCAATTTCGATCATATTTCAGTCTTCATAAATGTTTTTTCATCTTTTACCTAAAATATACTTATTACTAAATATTAATAAATAACAGAAGCAAAGAAAGCAAGTCTCTTCCATAATTTTATTATTTCGCAGTATTTTATTAGTTTTACATTATTCACATTACAAGAAATTGTAGTGGTAATTCTAAATCCAAGAGTGACATGATTAATGATCAATTCGTCGATTAGCTCACTTTATCATATTTCTTCAGATGATTGGCTCAGAAACGCCTATTTTACTTGCGAAAGCATCAGAAATTTTTGTTGAAGAATTGACATTAAATGCTTGGAAACATACAGAAGATAACAAGCGGAAAACACTGCAGAAGTCGGATATTTCTCAAGCTGTAGCCAGGTAGTATCTCTTGTCTTATTTCTTTACTACTTTTCCTTTGGCAACCACTTTTTTCTTCTTATTTACGTTGCTTAGTGTGGAATTTGCATATTTTAAGAGTATGTTGTTTAAATCTTTTCTTACAGGAATGATATGTTTGATTTTTTGATTGACATCGTTCCACGAGAAGATCCAAGATGGCCATCGCAGACTAATAGTCGTGTAAGTTACTTTTCTTTTTATTTTTTTGCTATTTATCATCACCGATTTACCTGATTGTATCATATGTATGTTTAGTTGATATCACGCAGTTGATTGTGATTTTTAGTAATTTTAGTAAAATTATCATTCATGGATTAGTTCCTTCTAGTTGGTTCTGAAATAGATGCAGTTTCTGATTCTATCAGTTTCAATTTACTCATTATCGTAAAATCTATCTATAGCTGTCGATCTTTAATGGCAGATAGAATTTTGATTTTCAAAGAATTCTTAACATTTTTCCGAGTCTAAGGAAACAATTGTTGATTTTTCTGGTTTACAAAGATTAGAGTAAAACATTTTTTTTGCATTAATGAATTTTATTTTACAGCAAGAGCATTCTGAGGAAGCACAATCAGTTATTGCAGATGCCAACAATGTGACATCTACGAATGGAAATGTTCAATATGTTTTACAGGTATTTAGAAAGTGTTTTCATTTCCTCATCCTATTTAACTTTGTTTCAGTTTCCTGCACCAAGGGTTCTAATATTTTGTTTATGAAAATCACGTTCTAAGATTTTCCAAAAAATCTGGAGATCTGGATTGTTCAGATTTTTACTTAATTGTTTACTGGAATACCAGATCTCTATTATTATTTTAGTGAAATAAATTCATAGTTTTTGTTTAGGTTGGATCCTCAGATGGAGCATTGGCAACAGGCTCAGTTGTACAAGCTACTCAAATTGGACAACCAATACAGCTACCTATAGGTACGGGTAATCAACCTATCCAATTGATTGCACTGAATTTGCCGGAAGGCAACATACAGCAGTTCCAGGTCCAACTTCCATCGGTATAGAAAAATCGACAAATTCAAGATTACTTTCATTCAAAATACAAGACTTTTTTTTTTGCACATTAATACCAAGCAGCGACAATAAGTCGTGGTTGCGCAAAACGAGGAAATAAAAAAGATAGAATTATATTCATCATGCTAAATATGGAAAATGCCAATTAGTAAAGCGCTTGGTATTAGTTCGCAAAATAAAAAAGGAAAAAACCTTTTATATTTCGAACTGAAAATAATCTTGAATTTGTCGATTTTTCTGCTGCAGGTCCTTTTTGTATTGATGAAGATGAAGAAATTAGTTGAATTAATAAATTTGCAATGATGAAGAAAGCATATGGTTAGCATGCGAAAAAATAGGCGTCGAGAAATAGACAGAATTCATTTTAGATTTTCTCATGTTTCATACGTTGCAATTTGTTAAGGTATAAGTGTCTATTTTGATCTCATTTTATTCATATAAACATATTTGATTTCAAACCACTCTGTATATATATTTATTATTAAATATTATGAAATATCAGCTGAGGAGGAATGAATGGTAAACAAAAAAAATCATGGTAGCCGATCGTAGGAGATCTAAGGAAGTAACATTGTTTATAGGGGTATTCATTCTTCCTTTTATTTCAATTAGTAGTATTTTTAATTGTCTATTGTTCTTCACCACTTAGTAATCATCATGAGGAAATAAATGCTTATAAATATACTTTATTATAATTATTCAACTTATTCTGTTCAATCTAATGTTGTTACATTGCCTATCTTCCTATATCTTTACCAAGTCATGTGAAAACTACTATTGATAATCCATTCATTCTGAAATTCGTCAGTGTTTGTTTATTAATCAGGAAATTATTTACAGTGTCTTTTACACGAAACACCACTTATCAGAAGAAAAAGTTAAATAAGCAGAGTAAGGCAAGCATAAAAGATTACTCGAAATTATGTAAAGCATTGACCTGCAATAAATGCACATAAAAAAGACCAGTAAATCAAATGGAGTAAACAGATTACTGTTTGACAGTAATTTCCTGATGTCTTTATTAACTCGCGGATGTAATTTAAATTTTCAAAATTTAATGAATTCACTATCCTACGTGCGGTCGTCAAATTGCAGTCCAGCTACAATTCAATTAACTAAATAAGGTAGTGGTAATGAAAACAATTTTTATTCGACCAAGACTTGCTTTTTTTTGTTTTGACGAGATGAAAAATTCTATTAAAATTTATGAAATACTTAACTCTCAGTATAACCTAGTCTCAGCTAATGAATATGGTATGATGATACGCCATATATAGAGACAGCATTCACAGAGCAAGAAGTGCGGGAATGACTGTCTAAATTCTAATGATCAAAACATGATAAAACAACGAAGTAATATCACTAGCATACATAAAGATGATAGAATATAAGATAGAGTAATTACAGTACCAATACCAAAGCTATTATTTGGATGATTCATTGGCGACACTCTTATTATTACTGATTTAGATCTGGCGGTGGTGGAGCTCGAAAACGTGGAAGTGTGTTCTCCGCACACTTGATAGTTGGGCTGGATTCATGCATACTTTCCCACTCGTCACCTTCTTCTACACGACAAAGATCGCCGCCAATATCGCATGTACCTCTTCCTACTAAAACTCGATTTTTCCAGAATAAAAAAGTATAAATTTCAAAAAAAAAAGAAGAAAAAGAAAACTTATTTATCATAAAAAAACCTAACCACTCTAATTATCCTATATGGAAAGAAAAAGTCCTTGTTTATCCAGTTTCTTCCTCTGAATGAGATGAAACTGCGAATTCTATGGGATCTAACTAAGTGCCTCAATAGATCTAAAAATTATGGAGACAATATCGTAGATTACTACGACGGTCCAATAATACACAATCTATCGATGTAAGACTATTCAACAATGCAAAATCTATTTTTTTATTTCTGTTTAATAGAAATGAAATTCTTAGCAATACATAGACGGATTCACCTTGTATTCGTCCTAAATTATTCGAACTTGAGCATGATGAAGCTGTTAACGATATTAGTGAGCATGGTCGTCGAGTACCTTCCACAAAACCAAAGTCACGCAATCCACTAAGCTGTAAAAGGAAAACAGAAAAGTGATGAAAGAAGATTTTGTATTGAATATTCTAAGAGTTATAAAGATATGAAATTTAGTAGCACAATTCAATACGCTAATTTTATTTGTCTGAAAACAACTTCGATTTCCAATGAACATCAATTTGTTTGATTTTTCAAATAATGCTTATTTAGTTTAAAATTTTTTTTCATATGGAGATTTTTAGGTCAATCGATCCAAGTCAGATATATCTTAAGCATTTTTTCATACTCTCCACCCAATGCAATTACAATAATATGTATTACTAACCGTAGCACGCGGCCCTAAATGAATATACGAGGAATGTAACTCAATGCCCATATTTGCCTTTTCGCGAAGATTCTTCTCACGACTTCGGATGGCTTGGTCCCAAAGAATATTACGGATATCTTCAACCCAAGCATCACGGATGCATGCTGTTTGTGACTGAAATACACGAAATCAAGCACTGCTTTCTATACTACTTCTAAGAAAATATTCGTGAGAAACTAAAGATTTTTGACAGAAGAATCGATTATGAAAAAAAAATCCATGTAAAAATATCAAAAAAGTAGAGAAAATAAATAATTCCAAAAATTAATAAGATTTTACCTCCATCACATATGTAAAAGAGTTTTTCTGCTTCCGGAACCATAATTCAAATTTAACTTTCGAATCTTTTACCATTTCTGTCAAGCCACAATCAGTCATCTAAAATGAATTCTGTTTCATTAAATTGAATTCATTGCAGAACCATAAAAACTGACAATTAATTCTCAATCACTCTCTCAGTGAAATCTAGTTAAAAAAAAAAAGAAAAAAAAACTAACGAAAACTGCAAAAAACTTTAGCCATTCAATAAACTTATTTAAAAATTTGAAAAGAAGACTTAAGATGATAGATTCTGACTGACTCTGATCAATTTAATTACTAAGTGTATATCAACAACGAATTTCATTTGAATGTGTTTCGTCGATTAATCTAACAACCAAGGTTCATAAAAATTCTTATTAAATTGGTTGCCAGGAAAACAATAATTTGTATAGACTTTAACCACTAGACAATTCCACTACTCCTTAATTTAAATAATAAAATATTGTAGATTTGTAAAGACTGAACTACAGAATCATATCGGATCTCAGAATCTAAGAATTACGAGGCAGAAATAATCAATTCAACAAGTAATAAAAAACTAAGTATATTGAAAAAATAAGCATACCTGTATACTGCTTTTATATTTCAGTTCATCAAATGTATTTCCTCTCCATGATCGCGATAATTTCGGTTTTGTAAGGACAACACAATTTTCGAACAAGAATACATTTCGCACGCGTTTTTTAGATTGCAGGCCACGTTTTTCAGTGACATACATAGTATCATGTCGTAACAAACTTCCTTGCTCCTTGAGATTTAAATCGCAATTACTTATTCGCTCCATTGCTAATAAATCACTACCACGACGAATCTGCTGTCCAACTATCATAGCCACTTTTTCTAACACCTCCAAAACTTCCTGGAATGAAAACTTAAGAAATGCTAAAGTTGAATGCGAAATTAAATTTAAACTTTGAATATTTGCAAAATAAAAATTACGAATAATGAAATACAAAAATGAAAGATGAACGAAATCGATTTTACTTCGAAACAAAGTATAATAACCTATAAAAGTTTTCACCGAAAATACATACAAGTAAAACTTATCAAGAAAATAATAATGACCTACCATTTTATTCGGTGGTGCAGCATTAAGAAGTTGTTGAAGTGCAAGCGCATATTTACCTATCCTTTCAATTGGTTTAATCAGTAAATGTGACAAGTCAGCTATACTCTGAAAACTTTCATTAAATCAAAAATGAGATGAAGCATATAAAGAAAAATATTTTATTCTTCAAAATAAAAAAAATAACACCCTTCTAAACTAATTTACAAAAAAAAAAAAAAAAAAAAAAAAAAAAAAAAAAAAAAAAAAAAAAAAAAAAAATAAAAGCAAAATCAAATACGGATTCAAAAATTAAAGAAAGATTCACTGTATTAAAAACAAACACAATTATCCACCAACCTGTACAGAGCTAAAGAACTTGTGTCCAGCTTCACGCATTAATTGGTCGGATTTCGGTTTATTTTTTGCATACAGTGCATACAATTCAAAATAGCTGAGATTGTCTAGAAATAATCTTCCAGTAGTCATTGAAACTGATTCATCCGCACCACGAAACCTATAAACAGAAGATATTGAAATATCTCTTAAGTCTTCAAAATATCATTTTATATTAAAAACATGATCAATAATTACGTAATACTTTTTATGGAAAAAAATGATTTACCTCAACCGTGAGATGAGCTGAGGCAAAAATGAATGAGCATGGAACTGGAAAAGCTTTTCGATATTTCCAAAAATGCATGACTTTTTGCCACGAAGTGAACTTGGAATATCAACTCGAGCCATTTCCGGTATAAAATCCTGGAAGGCATACAGAAACGGTATAATAACAACAATCCATCAGTGAGTTCATAATTAACATTAATATTAAACAAATCTTGGATTGCAAATGAAGTAAAATTTTTCTATTAACGCTGTCAATGGCAGCAAAAGTTAATTGGTGTTTTGAAATTTATCGATGTTTGATTGATATGGAAAATTCCAAATTTATTTGAAAAAGCAATGTAAAATATAGCTAACTAGTTAGAATATTTTATCTACATAAATCAAAGACAGATCAAACAAAAAAATGTACCTGAACCACAAGTCTTAACGAACTGACATAATCAATTTCCGAATCAAGCAAGTCTCGTACAACAGTACATTCAATTCTGAAATTCGCATCGCTTGTCTTCGCCGGGCTTAGCCAATCTCTGATCATATCTATCTGCTCGGAACGCATTGAAAAATCCAAAGCTGAGAATGCTGGAAACAGAAAAATCCAGTATATCTAGAACATTAATTATTCATATAGAAAATTCCCGACCAGCCAAATACTCGCTATAACTACTGAAATGTGCCGATAATGCGATAAGAGACCTAAACCTTAGCACTTTTTTTTTTCGAATTATCACTCTCAAATGAGCAAAGCAAAATAAGAACACAGTATCGGAACCTGATGCGATAGGTGGTTGAGGTGATTCGCCTATGCTGCAACAATCATCATCCAAAAACTGGAAAGCACTTAGAGCTGAGCGACAATCCTACAAATAAATTCATACAGTTATAAACAACTAAAAACTGAAGATATTTTAAAGTTTTTCTGAAATTTATCATCACCTCCTCCAAAAAATCACTACTAGAAGTTCTTATCAATGGACGTCGTGATTTCTGAGATACGACAAATCGTGCTGATCCGGGTCGAGCAGCTCCATTTATCAGGAATGGATTTGGAAGACGTAATGGAACAGTACTAACAGAACGACGCTGGTCCAGTCTTTTGTGTAACGTATTTGTAGACATTGATGTGATTATCTAAAACAATATAAAAATAAAACAAATACTGGAATTACGTGAAATTGTCTTGAAATATGATAATTCTGCAAGTTTTAGCTGACAGTATTCCTGCAAATTCACCAAACAGTTCCAATGTTTTCCATAAACATCATTTTATACGCAATCTTTCAGAAAAGAAATAGGCTCTCAATTAGTTTCTGGATAGAAATAATAAAAAGATCACGAAAAACATATAAAGTACTTTATTAGTCATATTAAGAGTAACAGGTGCAGCTCCGATTGCAGATTCTTCGATGATTTCCAGCGGTCCGGTATGTACCGATGGAGCCCACGAATTGCGACGCCATCGTACTTCTTCCAACTCTGGTAGCCCCCAAAATAGAAAAACGGTTTAAAAATATGTTTTTTAAATAGATGCTCAAAAAGATGATATACAAAAATAAATCCATCTGCAACTATTCTTATATCAAATATCAAACATATTTTTAAGCCTTTTAGTGAAAAGGCCACTACAAACAAAACTACAGGGAAGAATAAGAAAAGAATAATGTGAATGATTAAGGTAACCAATATTCAAAAAAGCAAAATATGAGAGAATATGTGCAGAATGAAAAAAAAAAAAAAAAGAAAAAGGACATAAAATAACAACCGGCTGCTGATGTTCTGTGGAAGTAGTTGCTTTCGAAATTGGAATTTCATACTGCGTTGGCGCTGGACTCGTCTGTTGTCGAGAATATTCGGTTGCATCATTGCGTAAATCAACATTGAAACCTTCGTCCATATCCGAATAAACCTCCATTGGTGTATCGGATACTGAATCCGATAAATCAGAACAATGACTTTTTGGCAAAGACAAATCAATGATGGAACAATCAGCTTCCCCACTAAAGCATGAATCAACAGCTCCAACTTCTTGACTCGTATTGCCATCAGCACTTTCCTGACTTGAGCTCACGCTCATCTGGCAACGTAAATCGGAAATCTTGAGTGTAGGATCCAAGCTCATAATGGCTTTCTCACAGTCCGAAAGTAATTTCTCTATTTCTTGCCGAACCTAGCAATGAAATCAATGTTTTCTTTTTATTTATAAAAAAAAATTTAATAGTAAATATTTAAACGATGGATGACCTCACCTCAATTATGACATATGAGTATTTGAGCAGATTCAAGCATCAAATATTCTTCCATTATCTGATTACATCACGAAAAATAAGAAACAATACAAACTTCAACAAACAAAACATAACTTTATTTGAAACTTAAAAATTTGAATAAAAGACGATTTAGATAAAACTTACTGTGCAGTCAGTTGAACCAATAGCGATGTATTCGTGAAGACGAGCAATAGCAATAGATGGATATTTCGAAATCAATATTTCCTTCTCCTTTTCATCATCACTTCTTTTAGCATGAAGCAGAGCCCAATTATATACCTGAATTTATAAGTAACATTATTGTACTGAAAGATTTTAATTCCTCATAATTTCACAAAATGAGAATAATAAATTGAACTGAGATTCAAAAAATGAAGTGCTCGAATTCTAGAACTAATCACTAAACCTTTAAAGTCTGAATAAAATAAAATAATTTCCTAAAAATAGTAGATGAAATAACAAAACTGAAATAAAATACTTGGTCAATATGAATACGGGAATCAAGTGCTGCTTGAACAATAGGTCGTACTTCCATAATACGTTGCTTACAAGATGAAAGAAAAGAACTGAACGAATCAAACATATCACTAATTCTTAGTCGGTCTGTATTTCCAAATGAGCCTTCTTCTCGCAAATGCAATACTTTCTTCAAATGACTATCAGCTTCATCCAAATATGTTATTAATTCTGTAAGTTTATTGTCCACTTGTCTGATCTAAAATAAAAAAATACAGTCAAAAATCACAAGAATGAATTTCCATTTTAACGAAAGATGAATGAATTAAAAAAAAAAAAAAAAAGATTAAAAAGAAAAGAACAGAGAAGAAACAGTTAAAAAATACCACTGAAATTAAAGTTAAATTTTTGAAACGATTTGTTAAAACCAACCTGAGATGCCAGTCTTACAACACTGAATATTTTGATTATTTTTAATTGTTCGAAATCA
>KZ270041.1:141969-153111 GCA_002249935.1 Onchocerca flexuosa
ACTCCCAAAATATTTACAGGGAAATCGAAAATGTACTCTCAGAACAAATGTTATCATGTAAACATTTACTACTACACCAAATAATTTCCTTATCAATAGAAAAATAACGAAGAAAAATGAATGACGAAGTAAACAAATCATTAAATTTTAATTCCATAATTTATAGGGTCATTGTGAGTACAGACATGAAAATTATATTCATTACAGAAAGATTAGCTAAATTTGAGTTAAATACCTGCATTTCCAGCATTCATAATAAATGGTAAGTTCCCGATCACTGTAATAATAAAAAATTTAATCATTATACATGGGACATGGAAATGTTAGGCGATTCATTTAACTCGGTCATAATTTTATTGATCGATATTTGGAAAATAATATAAATTCTATAATCTCTACAGTTAGCCAGCAAGATCACAATTAAAAGTAGGAATATTTCGAGGAGAAAAATTAAAAATCTCCTTATTTCTCGGGATTCCCTAGAGTTTTCAAATATTCCCGATTAAATTAGTGATATATAATCTCAGTGAAACTGAAACATCATGCAAATGACAGTGAAACAATGTGAAACATTGCCATCAGCATTCTTCCTGCTACTGTTTACAAATGAAGAACTCGGAGAGATGAACAGGATAAGGGGAAAACCGGATTCCGGAGGATCATTTGTTACTACTTTAAATTGCAAGAATGACTCGCAATGGACAAACAATTCAGAATCACAGGATATCTTTGATAAAAATATAATAAACATTACTAGCAGATAAGCGTAAAAGTTATCAATGAACAAGTGATGAGTAATATCCTTCAGTATTATGAATAGTTTTCAAGTAAATTTATGAATAGCGGATGTGAGTGTAACAAAAACATTTATCAGATTTGCCGATCTTCAAAAATTATTGTGCCAATCATTATGATCACCCGAATCCAACGAAAGATTTGATCAGAAAAAAAGTGAATTTGTAAATCTGCAAGTTCAGCTTCTTTTCCAATTACATAAAATTACTTAGTAACTGAATTCTTATTCGATAATGCATCTTCAAGTAAAAAAGACGATGTTCACAGTTGAAGAAAAAAAAGAAAAGTTCGGACTAAGAAATATTTAAACACTAGAAAAAATTTTAATTATCTCTTCACTGATTAATACTTCAAATCAACAAATAACATTTTTTAAAGAAGAAAGCAAAGTTCGGACTTTGAAATGTTTAAGTATAGACAAAAATTCAATTAGTCTCTTTATTGATTCAATACTTCAAGTCAACAAATAACATTTATTAATTGTTAAACATTTGTTTGAATTTTGCATAATTTATTTTTATCCAACGAACAATCGTATATTCTTTTTTTCGTTAAGCTGAAACACCAAGCGAATGATTTATTAAATCATTCTGAAGCGCTAGGCGAAGTGTTTGCGTCGCCGAAACTCCGAAATGATATTTGTTTTTTTGGCCAACAAAAATATCATCATTCTTTTCTTGCATAAAAAGAAGGAACAGACGAGGGGAAAATGGAATGTTTTGTGAAGCGAAGGCATTTTCCTTGCTGCAATACAACTACTTTTGAATGGAAAAAAGCAAACTTTCATTTCAGACTATTCTTTTAGCTTCCTATACCATATCCATGCATATATTATCAACATTCCTCCTCGTACCGTACCTGTCCGATAGCAATAATATTTCGAGTACAATGGGCATTCATTTCCATATTTCAGCAAACCTCGTCGTCGAGATAAAAAAAGTTACAACGAGAAGCACATACAACAAGCAGACACATCTCTCTACATTTGTACGATTGAATTGAATTCATCACAACAAGATATGATAATAATTACCATTATTCTCAGAGAATATATTCATAACAGAAAGAAAGATATCCATATTCACGAGCAATCAGAATTAAAAGACAAATCATCAGAAATTGCTTTGCGAGAGGAGACTGCAATCGTTGATAACAAAATATTTTCACATAATCCTTTCAATTCACTAATTCGCTTCATTAAAGTCTGATATCATTTAAATTTCAGTATTGGAAAGAAAATGATTTCACAAAAGATGCCATTCTCGCAATCATTTTGTTGTTCTTCTCATTTTCTCATTAGAAAACAGTTATGTTTCAAACAATAGAGTGATAATATTTTCATCAGTTATAAGAAATTAGCCATTTATGGTGGTTCGTTAACACTGTGGAATGTTTGTTCCTAATCAGTGAGCAAAACTTCGACATATCAGTTGATCTTCTGCCTTCTGTTTCAATTATGCATCAGAAGTTAACCTGATTATGCATCAGAAGGTCAACATTTCTTTTAAATTACAATAGTTATCAAACCCCACATTGATTGATTTCATAGTAACAAAAATAACTCATTCATTGAGTAATTATGTATCCCTTTGCTTCCTTCCACACTTAGAGAATGGTTCCATCGTTGATTGATTGATTTAGATTGAATGCGACATATTCCACAGCGAAATGAAGTGATAATCTTATCACTTATCACTGTATACCAGCGTATGCTTCCTGCGGTGTTTAAAAGCTCTCATGCATACCAATGAAATAAATAATCAGCAATCAATCAGATATCCAAAGATGGTACAGAACGGTGCTAACCGTAATCATAACGACGATTGCAAGCTATTATCACAAGTGATAATCGGCTTGCCGTAATTGTTCCTTCTCTATTCTTCTCCGTTGCTTATGCAAATGACTAAAAAAAAAAATGAAACCCGATATTGTGTATATTTGCATACTTGCGTGTGGCAGGGAAATGACCTTTGAAAGGGAACTTATCAATCGCAACTTCGACAATTAGCGATTTGCGAAATTTGATATCTATGAGAATAATGGTCAATAATTTGAATTTAAGTAAATACCACACTTCTAACATTCATATTGGAAGCATAATCGCATGCAGACATAAGTGAATCTAAAAAAGCTAGAAATAGTTACAATGAAGATACAAATCTATTTAACTTATCCAAAATTACGCAACATATCTAAGAAAGCGATTTCATGTTTAGAATTCGGGAAATTCAAATTTCATACTGGTCTCTTGCATAAGGTACCTCAAGGAAGGGCTTATGGTACCTCATTGTCAACTGGGACTGGGGGGTATATGGTATCTCAGCTGTCAACCGGGAGGTCCTGCAATGAGGTTTGTGGAAGAGGGGGAAGTAGGAGAATGCGAAATTTGCTAAGGTTTTTGAGGTAATATTATTGAGCTCAAGGAATAGAAGGAGAAGGTTACTGAGAGATGGTAGGGATTGGTAAGAATTAGAGATGAAGTAGTAGATTGAGATTTAGAGACTGGAAGTGTGTCCAGTAGTTCTCTTGTTGAAATAGTCACATTACTGTTTTTGATTTAATTGATTATAAAATGAAAAATTGGTTGTAACCGTATTATCTTAATCGCTAACCATGCACTCACCATATTCAATCAGGAACAGAAAAATAGTGTAAAATTTTGCAGAAATTTACTAAAATTTTTGAAATATGTTGTTGGTTTTGAAATATTACTGAAATTTCGAACTTATACAAGAGTCTGTCCTGAATCTGCCTCATTTTAATGGATATTTTTCAAGATAAGAAATACGTGTCAAATTGGCCATGTATATACTTAGCTAAGAACTAATAGCTAATAATATATTTTTATTCAAACATAATTCGGACACGATTACTGATACTTAGGAAGTAAGGTGAAAAGTTGTACTTAGGCTCAGGCCTAAAATTGTAATTTCTTCAATTAATTTCTGTAACTTCTTTTTAGAATATCGATATGCGTGGTGTTTTGTATGAGAGAGCATATATGTTATAGATTATTTCTTCTCAACGTAAACTTCTTTCATCGTCTAATATTGCATGAAAAAACATTTTTTAGGAAGGCGAAAAGAAAAAAAAATTTGTGAAATGTATCTTTGTTTGTAAAGACAGCTTATGTCAGGATAACAGCGGTAGCTTGCTAAGATAGTATGTTATACTATTATTTTTAGAAATAAGGCATTATCATCTGTATCCAGTGAGTCATCTATTGGACTTTTGATCATATTGTAAAGTTCTCATTCGGGTCTAGAATGGTGTAGAAATAGTTTTAGAATTTATGAATATCAATAACGTGGAAAGTATATACAACTGAGAATGTCATTGATATTCCCAAATTCATCTTTTTTTTCCAGATTTTTGGAATTGAATTTCAAAATGCCAGGAGCATTCGAAGATCTGTTGGATAAGTCGGACAAATTGTCGGTACCATCTAAAATTATTCCGAAAGAATCATTAAAATCATCGGTAATTATGCATTTCATTTTTCCTAAATCCTTTTATCGAGCATAAAAAGAACTAATAACTGACTAATTTCATATCCAAATCAGTATTTCTGATTAAAATTAAATTTTATTCAACTAAGCCAAAATTTCCAAAAATAATAGGATTAAATCAACTGTTATTGTTAGATAAGAAATATTTTTTGCAGTGAAGTTTTTGCGAATCTTATAGCAGTGATAAGAAAGATACTTGTTTAATTGAACTTGTTCATGGAATTATTAGGAAATCAAAAAATAGAGATTGAATTTGGATAAAATCTTTTGTTAAAGTATGGATGAATTAATAGATGAATTATTATTTCATTTCAGTACAAAACTCGTGTCGACCTTGCTTTAAATGATGTTTTTCGACGCAGTGAAGATTTATGGAAAAAGAAAACAGTTGCCGAGGAACGGTTATTCGATGTGGAAGTATGTTTAATCATTGTTCATGATTTTTATATTTTGCTTAATTCCATGAAGTTTTGTTCTTTTTTATTTAATTAATTGTTAGTGTTTAAGATGGGTTTGTTACTGGGTGGAAAGGGCTTTTCACTCAGCTCAGTACCACAAATTCAAGAAGAAGCAGCAGAAAATGAAGCAGAAGAGGTCGTATTGCCATCGACAGACTGCCAACACATGTTAAATGAAATTGTTGCTGAAACTTCCGCTCGTACTCGTTTGGAAGCTGAAAGAGCATTCATGAATCAACGTGTAGTGGATCAGGCATACATGATGGCTAAATCTGTAGCGAAACCTATTGCTCCTGATATTTCATCTTCCAAAGTAAGTCTTGTCCAATTATTGTAAATCTCTTAATAATTGAAGATAACAAAAATAATCCGAGCCATTCTTAAATATTTGTTAATAAAAAAATACTGTTTACATTTGCGCAATTTCTGTTACTGTTTGCTTTCTTAGTTTGCGACACGAATTTCGTATGATAAGCTTCTAGCATTTTCCTTACTAAATTATCAATTAATTTTGCTAATTAATCTATGTAAATAATAATATAAATATTTTGATCATGATTTGTTGCCGGAAAGTTATATACATATTCGATGTTTCATGTCAAAAATAAAATCCTTTAATTTCATTAACTTTCGGGCCCATATCGCAGACAAGCAGTTTTTCAGGCAACGAACTTGGGATCTATCAAGTCCATCAAGCCTGGTGATAGTATAGAATTGACGTTCGCCGAGGGGGTAAGTTTCCGAATTTAACACAAATTATATTAAGAAAAAAGTGGAAGTGATTCGATTGAACGAAATATGTTTTTTTCAATTACTGAATAAATTTTTGAAAGCATCTTTTTTAATTTTATTATATATACTTTGGTCTTTTTTTAATTTCCAGGTTTCTGATTACATAGCACAAAAAAAAGTGGACAAGTTAGCTATGGCTTTCAGAGAAGCTGCATCGAAATCACGCGATGATGGAATAATCGCATTATGGGAGCAGACTCTTGCTCCACTGAATCATTCATTTGTTCCTACTGGTATTGTCAGAAATTTCCGCTCTTCAATCTCTTGGACAAAGCACATCATTGATACAACTTTAGAATTTCTTCACAAAAAGTGAGCAGTTTATTAAGATTTCTGGCTACATTTCTTGAGTTTACTTCTTCCTTAAAAAATACTTTTGGTTCTACTCAGATCTCAGATCAGGCAAAAGATTGTATGATGTTTACCTTCTACATGCAAAGTTATTCAGAGAAATTTACTTCTCTGGCAATATAAACAGTGTTATTTGTTGTTCAAATTTTCTATAAATACACAAATGATATTTGCATTCATTCTTAAAATCATGAGAAATTATTTTCATCTGTAGGAAGTAGTTTTGCAATTATACAATATAAAGCTTTTTACAGTTTTGTTTCTCATATGGAGACAGTCGTGGAAAATAATTTAGCAATTGCTCGAAGAGGTGGTAATCCAACGTTATTGTCGCTTGTCGATGCTTTTCTAAACGTGAAACACTTTAAGCCAACTCAACGACACACTCAGGTAATCTGATCTCATAATGTATTTATTTAAAGTTATCCTCGCTTAATCATTTTTAAAGATTTTCAGATTATTGAGGTTATAGCTATTGGAAGTTCGCAATTCTATTTATTTCATTTAATAGTTAAATATTTTAGGATGGCGTGTATGGACCAAATGGACATGCTCTTTGGGAGGTTATTTATCATTGTTTAAGGGCTGGAGAGCTGCAGTCTGTTGCAAAGATAGCTGATTCACATTTGAAAAATTTACCGTCTTGCGCAGCTGCGACGATTGCTTTACTTGAGCTTGAAAAAAATAAAAAGTAGGTTCCTAAAAAAATAAAAAGCAAGTTTCCTCTGAATTTATCTGTGTCCTCGGGTTTCGTGTTTGATTTTATTATAGTTCGATTAATTGATTTTCTAAATGACAAGAAAAAAGTTACGTCATGTTTGGTTTTGCTACTCAACATAAATCAATATTGTATTATCATTTTGGGATGACTGGAATTGCAGTATAAATTTTATGTGAGTGCGATTTATTTATTTTGAATAAGAATGTTTAATTTAATATTCAGTTTAATGTTAGGCTTTCTGCTGATGTTCGATTGAAAGTGAAGGCAGAATGGCGTTGTGAATCACATTCGTTTGTGGATATTTACAAAAAAGCAGTATATTGTGCTCTGCTTGGTGGTGATGTGCCTGAAGTATGCAATAATTTGGAAAATTGGCTTTGGTTAAAATTATATCCATGTGGTATAGATCCTGCGCTTTCACCTGCAGTTTTCAGAGAGCTTCAGAGACTTATATCTGTTGACTACGGTAATTTGTAATATGTCGCTTTTTTCTTTACATGCAGTGCAAATGAATTGCTGCAAATAAATAATAAGCTTAACGAAAATGCGGATATTGTTAGAATGTCACGAAATTCATCACAAGGAGTCTCAAGGTACATGAGTGCCAATGAATAATGAAGTTAATCTAAGATTAGATATCATTGCTAACTTACTACTGAAGTTTATTTGAAAATTTCAAAACTCTATGTTAATCAACAAAGGTCAGATGATTTGAACAATATGAAAAGATTATTCAGTGAGAGCATTAAAATGACAGTTTCGTATATATTGTAAAACTGTATTGTGAAAGTCGTGTATTGGCGTGTACACTATGTATCTGCGTTATCAGTAAAAGACAGCTGATCTCAATATATCATTGGTTATTTTTAGGTGAAAGTTATTTTGTTGGTAATGATGGAAGTGTATTAATTTATTTTCAAGCGTTATGGCTAACGGGGCAATATGAACGTGCGATAAATCTGTTACACAGGTTATTCCTATGTTTCGCTTTTGTTATAGAAAGTAATATCTTTTGTTAGGTAGAATTTGAATTCGGAGAAATTTCTTCTTAAAAATTTTTTGGAAGATAAAATTTTGCAAGTAATACAAATTTGCAATAACTGTGATTTAAAAATTTTTATTCTGCTCAACAGTAGTTTTTCCAAAATTTTATCTCTCTTTATTACAAAATTAGAATGTCATTTGTGTCTAATATCATTACTGGTTAAAGTCATGTAATCCAACAATAAATATAAAGAATTAAAAAAAATAGAGAAAGAAATAGTTTAAAATGATTTGTTGATGAATTACAACAAATTATAGGAATAATATGTTGATACATGCTGTACATATAGCAATTTTATTATTTCTCAATAATGTATTGATTCTTGTTGACGACATCGGACATCCAATATGTTAGTTTTTAAGATTTCATTTGAAATCCTTACTGTTATTTCAGATCAATATTTGATGTACTTTTAAACAAATTTAACAGAATCAATGAGAGAACCCAATAATATTTTGTTAATTTTGTAAAATGTTTGTATATAACTGTTTGTTTTCTGTATCATGGATAATAATAGTGAACAATTACTTGAATTGTGAATTTGAAGTTTTATGTAAATTCAGTGCTAAGTCAGCAAGATGACCCAATACAAAGCTCGCTTAATTTTTGTCGCCTTATTTTGCTCTATATGAAGGGATTTGAGTGTGTTGATGTTGAACGTACTTTGGATTACGCATATTTTTTAAACAAGATGGAATCGCCTGTTGGTAAGGATTTTCTCATAGAAGTGATTACCTCGCTTGATTTCTCCAATTCTGAATGCATTCAAGAGTGAAACAGATAATTATTAACAGAATTCAGCCATGTTTCAATTGAAATTGATGTGATCCCCAAAGAAATTAATGTTACCCTAGATGAAGTAGATCGGATGAAATTTTTGGGATTAAATTTGAACTGAGTTTTTACGAATATTTAGTAAAGTGCTTCAGAGTCTAAAAAAGACAATTAGTGCATGCAAACGTTCCTAGCATGGCTATACATGATGTGCATATCCTTTTCATAACATCAGTATCACTACATTAGAAATTCGATGGTATTAGTAAATCATCACTTTTATTGTGTAAAAGGCGAAGAATTTAATTGTGAAAGAAAAAATTATACTGTTTCAGGTGGAAATTTATTTTACTCATGCATTTCTCGTGCGGTTTATTTGAGTGATGAGACATGGCGTATTATTGGGAAAATTAATGAAAATGGTGTTCGACATGAAGGTCTTATTGATAAGTACGCCAAAGATATCAATATTGAAGATGCTATTGCAAAAGTTGCTTCAGATACGGAAATCAGCGGTGACGAAACACTTGCTGGGCAACTTTATATGGCTGCTAGTGTTAGTTTTCGTCTTACTCAACTTATCGGTTGATTTAAGTGACTTTTATAAAGGACGTCTCGAAATCAAAAAAAATTTCTATCTACAAATTTAATCACTACCTCAAAATTTATAATTCTAAATTTATAAATCATAGAAGTAAAAAAAAAGTGTTGCTTATAGCATGTCGACGACGCAATAAGATTAGCTTGTGAAGGCTTGGCCAAAGAAATCACTCGACAGAAAGATGCTGGTGAAGCTCGTAAATTCGCGCTTTGGCTTGGAAATATTTGCAAACATTCAGCAGTAACAGCTGAAAGGAATACATTGGATGCACTTCCAACTTTATATCTCTTGCTCGATCTCTCTACATTTTTCCAATTTTATCATGATAAGAAGTGAGTCAATGGTTTTGAATTTTTTTATTTTAACGTATCATCACTTTATATTGATATCCTTATTGCCTTATTTAAATGCATGAGGAAACAAAACTTTGTCACTGAAGATTAAAACTTATGCTAGCTATAGCGGAAAAGATGAATAATGCGAAGTATTTCTTCTCACCGTTTTTGGCGAAATGTTGCTTTTCTTCAGATGGGTTATAGGTGTTTTGTATTGGATCGAACAAGTTTTTTCATCTTTTTGGTTTATCTTAATCTATAGATTTCGTCAATGTCTAGAAAAAAGTTTTTAAGCAGGGCTTATGTTATATATTTGTCTGATCCGAGCCAAAATTTGCTCTTTTCAAAATACCCTATCATGTTTTAAATTGGAAATAAGGATAGATATCCTAAGACATAAATAAGAGTGGTATGTTTATCTCGGTATTTTTTTTAACACTTAGAACAACTGGAGAAATCAATTTTATAATATTCATTTACTCAACAGCTAATCATTAAATGATTGTTTGCATACATCTCATTAAAAATTTTTAACAGATTCGAAGCTTGTATGGAAATAATTAAGAAATTGAAATGTATACCAATGAATGCAGATGAAGTGCAAGCATTCGTATCCACGTTTTACATGGTTTCTGATCAAGTCAGTTTCAATTTTTTTTTAAATCTACAATTGAAAAGTTAAAAGCTATTTTTTGTTTATTTTTTACGCTTATTTTAGGGGTCTAGAAAATCTCCACAAAAATTTCATGAATATATATATATATATATTTGTATGTTTCCTTGTTTATTTTTTTTTCTTGGTTCTTTATTTTTTGGTTTCCATGAACACCATTTTCTAAATAATTATTAATTCTTGAAAATCATACATCTTTGCTTTGTATTGCTAAAAGTTTCTTTATTAAATGAAAATGAAGTAATATATGGGTCTTTCAATAAACCAATGCTTTTAAGAATGATGTTTTCGGTCAGAATTGATGGGACTTTGAATAACTAATAGCAATATCAATCCTTAATTACATTAGAAAATATATTGAGTCAGAGGATTTTGTCGAATATCTTTTTTCTTCAGATGCGGTTAGTGCTACCGGATTTGTGCTTAGCAGTAATGAAACTATTGGCAGAAGAATTGAATCGAAATCCAGGAGCAGGCGATGAACTTCGTTCATCGGCCAAAGCAATAATTTTGTATGTCGCGATGATTCCATATCGATTTCCCTCACAAATTAGTACCCAAATTCTGCAGTTAAGCACAATTTTTGATTGAATGAAACTTTTACGATGCTATATGTTACTTATTATTCTATTAATCAATGATTATCTGAATAATTGTGTTCATTGCTGAAGTTCATGTTGAAAATTACACTGTTTTGGATTATTTCAAAAATTTAGAAAATGTCATGTCATTGAACTTCTAATGAGATACAATTAATTTAAAGTTAGTGGGCATTCTATTTTCGAAAATTTTTTCAAGCAATTGCCTTCACTCATCCTTCCATTTATTTACATGCAGTATTTATCATTCTTTTGTATTTTTTTTCACGTAATTGTATTTTTGAAACGTTGACACTTTAATTTTGATTTGAATAAATTTTAAGCACGTACACGTTTTGCAATATGCAGCCATTTAAATTATATTGTTAGATATTACTGTTTCATTGCCGACATTTGTTTTTGCATTCTTTTTTTTTTTTTTTTTTTTTTTTTTTTTTTTTTCAAGTCGTGATTAAAATTTTTTTCTATTATTCTGTCATTTCTTATTTG
>KZ270041.1:153429-186589 GCA_002249935.1 Onchocerca flexuosa
GAGAAAGTTGGCCGGAAGTCGCTTTTTTTTTTTTATAGTTCTAGCATCCATGAGTGCTACTGCAATTACACATTTGTATTTAATTTCTGAAAACCGTTTTTTATTAAAAAGTTATTAATTTGATCTGTGGTGTTACAAATTTTCCCAAAATTATTCTTCCTTAAAAAATAAAAATTTGAAAAAATTGAGTGGTAGGGAAAGAAGAGAGAGAAGGATGACTGATAGTCAGAAATAATAGGAATTAAAATTCGTAAGAGATTCATGGAAATACATGTTGGTCGGAAATCATCGAGAAATATGTTTAAAACTCTTAATTTATAAATTAATCATGTTCTAATATTGTTTCCAGCTTGAGCTGACATTTGTCGATGGAAATATACCTTGCTTAATCAGTTTTATATTACGCCTAACCAATGCCATAATGGCAAATCCATTTTATACAGCTTATACGAATACCCGAAAATCAAAATGCATAATATCTTGGAAGAGTGGTGCAGGTAGAGATATATCAGTTCTGCTTGAAATATTTATCGATAGCTGGGGAAGTGAGCATTTTTGTGATCGAGAAATGCTGCCTTTTGATTGTTTTGAAACGATTCGAATGAATTCTGCCAATAAAGGAGGTACTTTGCAGGTTCCTTATTAAGAAGTGCTCCACTTGTTGCCACACCGGTGAAGATTTCTCACTAAATTCATTTTTTCCCCTTGTTTTCTTGACTTTTGTCTTCTAATCCACATTTCAGTAAATCGGTTGATTGCAAAAGCTATCCTTGCAGCTTCAAAGTAAGTCCAAATGATAAGAATGTTTGCATTATTGATGACATATTATATCATTGTTTTTCTCAAATTCCGTGTGAAATGCAAATCGAACATTTTTTCATTCTAATTCGCTTTTATTGAACTTGCTTTTCTGATGCTAGCGCATAATTAAATGGCGTGGCGTGATATAATCTATGGTGTCTCTTAGAAACTAATTGCTTTTGTGTCACCTTTGATTAATCCAAAAACGCGGGAAATTGGATCAAGAATGATATGGATTGGTAGAATCCTTTTTATGACTCCATTTGTTTTCATTGATATTTAGGTTTACATGAAACACAAGATGAATGTGAAATAATTCTATAGAAGATGATTATCCACTTACGAAATTAGAATTTTGTATCTGAAAGGAAGATGTAAGTTGATTATATTGATTATTTCGTTTAACGGTAAATTTAGAATAATTTAAAGAAAAAATTCTTTCAATTTCTTCAAATGAAAATTATAAAACTGTATAGAAGTAGTTGCCTCAATTTGGAATATATTTATAAACTGGATCCTATTCTCATGTTTTTCTTTTTTTTTTTTTTACCGCAAAAATTAAGCAGTTTGAACGGTCAGTAATCGAACTAGTCAATCATCGATAGTTTGGCAGTTTAAGCCTGCTCCTAATATCGATCATCTATTGAATAAAATAACAGATTGATGGTTTTTGTATGGTAAAATATTTAACCCTCATCAAATTGTGTGTTGGATTTTTGAACTCATTACATGTGCATGCAGGTTCCGACTTAACGTATCACTGCGAAGATATTTCAAAAAATAACTGTTATGATTGCAGGCATTTGGCGACTTCGTTTCCTCAACTTACTATTTCTCATTATTTACTGCTGTGCTCAACAGTAAGAGCACAAAATGTTTACCTTGTTGAAAGCAGCTTCCAGGAAGCGTCAGTTAATCGAACAGACTCGGTAACAGATGTTATGAATTGATGTTGTTGTAGAGTTCATAGATGAATGGAAGGAAAGTATGATCTGGAGCCCATATAAGAGAGCGTCCAAGTTTTACAGACCAAAAAATACAGGAAGAAATTTAGTTGCAGGTTATTATAATGGATTAGTGAATTTTGAAGTTAATCATTTTTGGTTTTTACTTGAAAATTTGAGAAATAATGCAACATTTTAATCATGAATTCATTCCTTTTAGTAGTCTTTTATATAAATAGGGTTAGGAAGCTTCTTACTTATGCTCCTTCCAGTTTATGATTACCTTGATTGTTTTGAGCCAAGTATCGCAACATTGTTTCGGGAATGAAGTCAAAACTTTCTCTTGCAGTGCAATATGAAATATATCTCATATTGCTGGAAGCAATAGGGAATGTGCCATGTGGCATCTGATTGGAATATTCTGAAGAAAATTAATGATTTTAACGCAAATCCACTTCGTTTGATCCATCCACTTGTAGGGCTGTCAATAGTTCGAAAAATATTTTCAGCAAAGAGCAATTTATTTTTCGTGAGAGAATCAGTAATGATGTATTGGGAAAAAATTTTTTGATCTTATTAAAACTTGGATTTATAGAATAGAATTTTACACTGATAAATTTACAACAGAAGATTATATAGGCATCTTAGTGAAATATCAAAAGATACATTTGCATTAATTGTTGGTGGCGGTATTGTTGGAACATCGGTAGCCTATCATTTGGCGCTTCGCGGTATTCGTGATATTGTTTTATTGGAGAGAGGAAAATTAACTGATGGAATAGCACTGCATTCGGTTTGATTTCTAGACTTTTATTTTATTCAATATGAAGGATGTAATTTTGTTTGAATTATTTTAGCCATATTTTTGACGAAGTTTTGCTACAAGAGTTCTTTGTGGTGAAATTTCTTATTTTAAAATGTTATGATATTCTATCTTAGTTCCAATTATACAAAAAAGCTTTGTTTCGAATTTATTTATTTATTAATTGAAGTTAATTTGTAATACCGGGATTTTTACGGCGCTTTTCTGTGTAAAGCCATCTTTACATTTTTAGAGAGAATAATTATTGATTAATTCATATTTCTCGATCTAAATATTTTAAGACATTGCTTAAGAACTAGAAATATGTGCCAACTTTTGTCCTGGTTCTATTTTAAATTTATAGCCTAGTTTGGTTAGCTCGGCGCATCCAATTCATCGCTACAAACCGTTCCTCGCATGGTCTGTTGAACTGTATGCACGTCTAGAAGAAGAAACAGGAGTGGTATGCTTTTCAACCTTCGAACTTCGGAAGTTTTATTTAATTTTGTGGTTTCCATTATCATTATATAGTCTTTTGGCTGCATATAATTTCAGAAGCTTGAATTTTCTCGTCCCGGAACATTAAGATTAGCAACCAGTGAAACGCGTTTGGATGAATTTCGGCAATATACAGCTCGAGATTACTTTCAAGTACTTTGCATTTTTTCAGAAAAAATCTTTTAAATGAATCTTTTCAGAGGTTTCAATCACTTTCTTAAATTCATCTCGTCATGATTTCTTCCATCATATAAATTTCGATGCTCAAAATTTTCGACGCAAGTGTTTGAAGATTTGATTGAGAGTTTTTGAGTTTGGAACTTAAGTGGTAAAGGAGTCAGCATGAGTATTTTTGGAAAATTTCTACTACTTTGCTAGTTTTCATTCTTTTTTATAGAAAGGTGATGTAGCGAAAACAACACTGATTGATACTGATGAAGTGAAAAAGTTGGTGCCTATTTTGGATACGAAAACTATATTAGGAGCTTTATACACATCTGGAGATGGTTATATAAATGCTCAAAATTTAACACTTGCTCTGGCTAAAGGTGCTGAAAAACTTGGTGCTATCCTTATCGAACAATGCCCAAAAATCGAAGCAGTAGAGGAGGGAAAAACTGACTGGGTTGTGAAATTTGATGATGGCAGTCAAATACGAACTCGAAACATTGTAAATGCTGCAGGTGAGCGAATTATTGTTAGACTTGGTAAAATGATTTTAGGATGGATATTTTATAAGATCCAGAGATCTTACTTCCTTAATGGCGATTCTTCGGCTGAATCCCATCATCGTTATATATAACAAAGTTTTTCACTGTTTTAGATTTGTGTAATAAAAGAGAAATTCAAAATGTTGATATCGGAAATTATTGAGTCTTTCAGTAGAAATGTGAAATTTTGTCTCTCTCAATAGGTATCGTTTATGATGCACTCAAATCGGACTTTTGTTTGCATAAATTAATGCCTTTAGCATAGTTGTAGCCAATTCTGTCTGTTCAACTCAGAAAGAATTTTAGGTCTCTGGGCTCGAGAATTTGGACGTTTGACAAACTTAGATATACCCCTTGCAATAGTAGAGCATCAGTATGCACGTATTAGTCCTTTACCTGAGGTAAATCATGATTTTATTCAAGAAGTGTGAGGTCTTCTCAGAAAGCCAAGAATTTTTTTTTCAATGATAAAATAAGAATTTCTTGAGACAAGTTACAGCAATGGTTTAGACTAAATTAGTAATTAGATTGAAATTCATATCAAATATTTCGTTGTATTTTTGATTAGGAAATCAATGCAATATTGTTTTTAAAATATAGGTGGAGCCGTTGGTGGATTTACCGGCCATTATAGATCATGAAAGTTCGTTTTACATACACAGAGCGAATGACAGTGTGCTATTTGGTGGGTTCGAACAAAAACCTTCGAATGTTGCCATTCGGGAAGATATGATGGAACATATGCCCGAAGGTGTGCTATAATTAACTTTTTTATATGCTACAGAAATAAAGGTTGTTTGCTATCGTTAGGATTGTTTTGTCGAATTAATTTTTCTTGCTAATTTTTTATAAGGAGTAAGAATAGCGAATTAATAATTAATCCAATAGTAAAATTTAGTTCGAATAGCATTTGCATGCGATATTTTTTAAAGTTCTGAAATAGCATTATAGTTTTTTTTTGCAATTTGAATAGAAAAAATTAGGTATTCAATTTTTTCTCATCTTAATTGCTTATTTTAATCACTTGCGATTATTTCCATCTGAAAAAAGAAGGAAGTAGTTAAGCGAGTTTTGGGAAGAAATTCTTACTTTATTTGCAGTTGGGAATTTTCGTTTGTAAACTTTCTCATACCATTATTTTTAAAATCACTATGGATATTAGATTTCTTCAGAAGTGATCATTGAACCAGATTTCAAGCGTTTGAAACGAGCTTATGAGCGTGCATGTGATCTTATTCCATGCTTACGTGGTGTTAATATTGACCCAAAGGCATCTGTTGTAACTATGATGGCCGATGGTTATCCGCTTGTTGGACCTATCAATCACAAACAAAATTATTGGCTTCAGGTGGAACTTTTTTATTTTTAAAAATCACTTAACTCTTTCGACAAAGTTGGAGATGTTTGATTCTTCTGGGAATAAATTAATTTGTCTGACAGGCTGGATATTTCGACGGTGTTTCAAGTGGTGGTGGAATGGGGAAATATTTGGCAGACTGGATAATTGATGGTGAGCCTCCATCTGAGCTGTTTGATACCGATGCTAATAGGTGTGATTTATCACATAAAAATTTATAAGTCGAAGGATCTTAGGTTCTTAAATTCTTCTTTAGTGTTTTTATTTTTTTCATTTTTTCATTTATTTTTTGAGCCTGTTTTCATTTTTCCGCTTTTTCCTTAAGGATCTTGGATCATCTTTAGACTAAAAAATTGGATTTCTGCTGTGTTCAACTAGTGAATATTTCAGCATCTTTTTTTGGGAATTAAAAGATGGTTTTAATTGAATACTTTCAACAATTATCTTTTTTTCTCCCAAATAATTATTACATTTGAACGAATATTGATCATTCTAGTAAATTTCAGGTATATAGGAAGTTGCTTCTGCTTATCTTATTTGAAATTTGCATTTTTCTATTGCCGCTATTTTATTACAGATTTGATCGTTGGGTAACGCGAGATTATATCATCAACAAATGTCGCGAAACATATTCCATGTTTTATAACTGGTCGTACAAAAATCGGCTAGTTGGAAGGCCTACAGAACGTGTAAGTGGAATTTATGGACGATTACAGAAGCAAGGATGTTTTTATTTATTTCGCAATGGCTGGGAGGTAATTTATAGTGGCACTTATATTTTATTTCCTGTTACAATTCATCTTGCTACAATTTTAGGTTATGTATATTTGGCTTGCAGTTTTCTCATGAAATTCTGCTGAATCTCATCTGAATTCTTTGCACTCAGCAGATAATAGATTATTAATGCAAATGATAGTTATCGAACATTATCAAATATTTACTCAGGAACTTAAAATAAAAACTTTGCTATTTGTAAGACAGAAATATATAATCTACATGCAATTGTATTACCTCGAGAGATGTGAAAATTTGATAATTTGATGAATAATCTCAAGAAATCATAGAAGTACATAAATGTGGACTGCTATATTGATATGTTTTTCTGCAGGTCTCCGAATCATTTGCTGCTGAGTACAAAGATAAACTGCCGAATATGATACGTGAATATGAATTGGTATCGAATAAATGTGGTGTTATCGACTTATCTTGGCGTGGAAAAATTGAAGTTGCCTTTTTTTTTTTTGCTCAATAACTGCTAATTCCCAATTTTTTCGTTCAGCATTGAAAATATAAGATTTTAACATTGAAGGCTCAAGTTTGCCAAGTCATCATTAGGAATTAGAAGAAAGCATTGAAATCCTCAAAATAAATGGTGAGGGAAATTAAAAAAAGAAAATCCAGTAAGTCGAGCATTTGTACAAATTATGCGTAAATACCTCTAATTTTGAATCGTTAGATTTAAGTTTTTTTTTTTTTCTGGTTTAAAATATACAAATGCACTAATTTTTACAGGTTCGTGGCAAGGATTCCGAAAACTTTCTCAGTTATGTGCTCACCAACGAACCACCTCAACTAGGTGAAGTATCGTCGGGATTGATGCTTACGAAAAAGGGGAATATTTTTGGATCATTAGACCTTTTCCATCATGACCAGTACAGGTACTTCTATAAGCATCAATGACAGCGAAATTTTAGTTTTTAGAGATTTTGGCAGTCATTGATTACAAAAGAGATGTTATACCGAAAATTAGAGTAAATGATAAAATGTAAAACTTAATTTAACTGCAGCATTGCAAACAAACCAAGCTTTAGAAATCTGAAATATTTTAGATCGGAATATATTCTTTTAACCGATCCAGAACGAGAATCTCGTGAACTCAACTGGTTGAAAAGAATTGCAATTGAGTTGGAAGCTGACGTGGAAATATCCGGCGTAAGTGAATATCTAGCTTCGCTTGCTGTTGTCGGTCCAAAAAGTCGGGAAGTAAGTCCTTTTTTTATTAATAATAACGACCAAGTAAACTATGAATTTATATTGCTTCTTATCTGCCAGTCTTTGCCTTTCAGTATAAACTGTATGGTGAAGTATATTGAAATTTGATGTCTGATTTTGCTTCTTGAATTATATCATTCATCAAAGAGAAAATGCAGAGAAAATTTCTTTAGGCTGCTTTGTTCTTTCCATCATATATAAATAAACAGCTTTCTAGTGTATTAGTCATTTTTAGAATTCAAATGTACAGATAGATGCTCTGTACTTGAAATTTTTATGACTTGTTTCTATTTATTATTTCTTCAGTATATCATATGCATATATCAATAAACGTTAATAAATTGTGTCTGAAAAGAAGATATAGAAACTGAAAATTTAGGTGCTGGAGGAATTAACAAAATCGGATTTGGGTTTTAAACAAAGTTCTGCGCAACTAATGAGACTTGGTTCGGCACCAGTTATTGCTGTTCGTACTACAGCTGCTACAGGGCAACTTTCTTATGAACTTTATCATAGCAGGTTTGCTGTTAGGAAATTATTATTATTATATATGGAACTTGTTCATGAATTCAGATTTTTTATTTTTCAAGTGGTTCATTTTAATGTTTAGAAATTTGTCAATTTGAACATTTAGTTCCAGACTGTTCATTTACAACATTTAGTATATTATTTGGGAAAAACGATTTGTAATCTTTCCCGAAAATTAGTTACAATATCAATTATTAAACCGATTCATTTTCAGAGGTGATACATTGGCACTGTATAACTCATTAATGGAAGTTGGTAAGAATTACGGAATTGTTAATTTTGGCCAAAGTACATTGAACATGATGCGCATTGAGAATGGCTATAAGATTTGGGGCAGAGAAGTATGTTTGTTTATTTATCTTCTTTTGCATGCGATATAAAATTGTTCGGTACACTTTACCGTCGCCATTCTGCTACTGCTATTTGTTGATATATGATATGATAGCAAAATTGTCCAGTAATGCTTCATGAAATAAGGAAATTTTTTCTGACATTTATGGACACCGATTAACGAGGCATTTCCGGGTTTATTATTCTGTTTTATATTTAGAATTTACACTTACTTTTTTCTACTCATTAACTAAATGAGTAGCATCATGGTGTTAATAAATATTTCTTTGCTTTTACAGCTCACACTAAATACAAATCCTTACGAATGTGGATTGGGTGATATGGTTGATTTGAACAAGGAAAACTTCATTGGCAAAACATCTTGCATGGAGCTATCACAGAAACAGTGGGATCGGAAGCAGGTATCTTTACATTTTAAATAGGAATGAAATAATTCAAAAAATCATCAGAGAGGAAATGTGTGAAGTGCATCTACTAAAAAAGAAAAGTACATCGAATCCTTACTATAACTAATGGTATTTATTTTAAAAAAAAAATGAAAATATTAAGAATAATGAGATGCATTGTTTCCGAAGAGAGGATTAAAGTAAATAGAATGGTCTTTCAAGCTTCATTTTCCTCATTCTATCAGAGACTCAGGAACCGAATAACAATAACAACACAGAATAAAATCGAAGTCAGAAATGCGATCTAGTACTTATTCTTTGGTGGAAACTGCTATATAATATTGAATACTACTAATATTCAGTATTACGCAACAGCTTCCAACCAAAGAATATATGTCCTCGGGAGCTTCAAGCAAGCCAAAAATATATTATTATATGTTTGTAGAACAGAAAAAATATGTTAATCGACAAATATTACGAATGGTTTGTTTGATCTGTTTTCAAAAGTATGTCTAGAAAGCATTATAAGAAAGAAGCGATCTCACGATGTTGTAGAAAAAAATCACATTTCTTTTTTATTGAAAACATGGAGGAACAGTGAATCAAATCGAATTCTGAAATAAAAAGTTTAGGTGCTCTTGATTTGTGAACCGCTTACCGAGTCTCAGGGATGGAGAATGATACCGAAACGGATGGAAGTGATTCGTAAGGAAGGTTCAGAAGATGTAAGTTTCTATTCTTCTACACATAATAATTTTGTATTTCCTTTGAGGTATTAGTAGCATATGTTGTCAATATATCACGGATAACTGTTCCAGCGAGTTGGACAGATAACATCGGGAACCTATAGTGTTCGCCTTCATCGACCACTTGCTTTCGCTTGGATGCATTCGAATATCACTCCTGAGGATAAGGTTCGGTCCTTCACTTCATTGAAATAGTGACAGTGATAGTTTTTTATTGTAAATAATTGCGAAGCTTATTTTACTGGTAGATCAGACTTTCGCTATGATAGATGAATAAAATCATGGACGAGTAATCTTTCAGCAAGCAGATAGCTTCAAATCTTAACTTACTTTAGTAGTTTCGTTTAATTTTTAAAATTTTAAACAGCTTTACTCAAAATTCCCCACATAATTCATGTTTAGATGTCATGAAATCATCTGCATTTAAAATTTTTCTAATTAAATCATTTGTAGTTATGGATTGATGTCGGTGGTTCGCAAGTACAAGGCAGAATTTATGAAGGTTCCGCTGTGTGTGAAATTGAGGAGGCCGCTGTATCTCATTAATCTTAGTAACTGATGATCTGGACAGTTATATATGATTTTGTTCCAGTTGTAGATAAGAGCTAAATTTTGGTTAAAAATAGTGTTCAAAAGGAAGTGTTTTTATGAATATTCTAATAAAATAACACAATTCCCACTTATCGGAAGATTTTACTAAAGTTTTTAGCAACAGAAAAAACTAAAGTAAATGATGAATCTCATTTCCATCCAGAAAAAACCTAGGGAAGTAATAGCATTCTGCAAAAATATAATTCCTTATTTTAGCATCGCGCCAGTCATATCGAGTCAGAAATAAGAAGCTTTTATTGTCTATTTTCGGGAAAAATATTGAAAATAATTACCAAATATGTGTAAGGGCTGCTTGCGAACATTTTAAACAAGGAACAAAATGACTGATTTTGAAAAAAAGAACACCATCAGTCACAAAAATCACTCGTTTGATCTTTGTTGGGTCGGAGCTTTAAAAGAACTTTAAGATGAAATGTTAAAATAATCCCAATGATAAGAAGAGTAAAAATCTAGATATAGCCTTTGAATTTAAGTCATTCTTTAAAAATAGAAGATGACAAAACGTCAAAAGGAAAGATTAGAAAACATTATCGCTGGCTTCATATTTCTAATCAGTGCTTCTGTTTTATTGAATTAGATGTGTTGTTCAGTTATCATTCCTTTCAACAATGTATGTAAATAATCTTATTTGTTGAATTCAATTATTTTGAAACAACATAAACTGTGTATAATTATTTATTTGGTATTTATTGGGCGATCCTTATAAAATCTTATATTATTTAAATTAAATTACTTCATTTTATTGTTATTGTTTTACTGAATTATATATTATTACTAATGTACTTTAAATTAATTTTAAGAAGTTTTTAGTGCCCTTTATCGGTACCAAACAAGAGAATTTTGTATGTTTTGTTCTCCGTTAACTACACAACATCGTAATTAAGGATAAAATTTGGCTTTGGCAGTATTTATCTTTTCATTTTTGAAATCACATCACTTTTGCAGAATCTCTTCTTTTTTTAGTTTTGTATAACAAAGAAGAAAACTGCTTAAATGAGTAATATTGGCATTGTTTAAAAAAAACCGATACATCGTATCGTATCGGAAACGTATCGGAAACCGATACATCGTATAATTCTATACGTGAGGAATCTAACGGAGTACATATCCATTGGTGTTCGAAATAAGTTCAAAATCTGAATCACTAAGTCTTTGGATGACCATAGTAGCCAGCTCTTCTTTCCGTTCTTTTTCTCTACTCTTAGTGCACTCTCCTTTCCTTAACACGGCGCTTGCTAACTGAACATTTAGCGCGTTTATCGATATTTTTTGTTCCCATCTGAAATAATTTGAATTTGCATATCAGACATTTTGAATTTTAAGGAAAACAGAACTCGAAATAGCATGCGAAAAAATGTCGTACCCTGTTCCACGTTCGGCAACATATCGTAGAGGCATCCGAACTATACGAAGACCGCCTTCCAATCTATCGAAAGACGTTCCATTAGCAGGCATCATTTTAACAGCCAATTTCAACTGATCCACAAGATAGGACATATAAAAATCGGATGGACTACTGTCACTTTTACATAATTCAAATTTGCCACATTTCGCGCGCACTTGTCTGTCTTCCTATAATCTAACTACACATTTAATCCACGAGAAAAAAATGAAATGCCAATTCTTGGGGAATACTCGCCCCATCAAGTTTCATCCAATTGTATGGTCGGAACACTTTCAGTTTTTGAAGCTAAATAGAAGAAAAAAGGATCCCTGTCATCCTATCTTCTAAGATACCATTTCTATTGGGAAGGATCATCGAACAAAAAATCACACCCTTGACAAAGAGGCTAAAGCAGCTGCAGCAGCAAAATTTTTTGCATCGTTATCATTCCATGCCGGGAAAATTCCTTCCAAAACAATGACATCATTCACCAGAAGTACTGATTTGCCATTTTCCACACTCTTCAATTCCCATTTGTATTTGAGTCGAGATGTTAACTGATTAAGTGAAGCGAGCGGTTCAGCTCCTTTTTCAAGAACAGTCAGCTGTGCTCTCAACAGCATAAAGCTCTGTAAATGAAGTGCATTGCTTTTTACAGAATCGAGTAATACTGAATGAAATAACAGAAGGCTTCGCCAATGTTCTGGACCATTTCAATCGAGCATTTCTTGGCAGTTTCAAATTATTATGTAGTTAACGGAGAATAAACTTTTTTTTTGGAAAAAAAAACAAACCTTCCTTTTCAAAGCACACGGTGAATCTTCACTGATACTACTGCCACTTTTCGACTCCAACTTTGCTTTCTTCAAAACAGGTGGCTTGATAGGGTCCTGCTCAAAGGTTCCTTTATGATCCTAAAAACAAATATTGACGCTTAACATTAAATATTTAGTATTAAAATCAGCTAACTAATTCTTCTCAGATAAATTATATTTATCTTTTTCTTACTCTTACATATAGATTTGAAATCTCGAATCCATTCAATTTATCCGAAAAACTCGAATTTTTCATGGATTTGAGGGAAATATTAACCTTAACCATTTCGCATAACCCTGCACCCATTTCCCTGACTGTCTTCATCAACTCCTGGTCATACCTGCAAAGATAGTATATTTGCAAAAGCAAGCTTATGTTATAAATTATCCATATTCATTAAAGATAACTTCTTAATCTCCCTACTAAAATTAGCTTGTCCGTCAAATAGTCCAATAATCAGTATCGGCGCAAAAAACCATCTCTGTAATTTCACCCACTGATGGCAACATTTTGGCTTTTTCAAAAAGAGTGAAATGATGCTAAGATGTATTGGAGATATTTGGAAATTTGTAAAAACTATTAATTAACTGTAAGTTACGAGTTCTCAATGAAAATCTTGAATTTGATCAAAAAGAGAATAATATTGTGCGATTCCTAAGAAAAGTGATCTCATGCCACTGAGATGTAATTGTCATCCAGGTCAAGCTGATCTGCCTATAATAATTGTCTCTACTTTCAACAAATCATTTTCACCAGATTTGCATGTTATCTTGCCAGCCAGCTAAATAATTCATTTCTTTATCAATATTTCCATCGATATTAACATCAGTTCATCAGTTCTCGATATAAAAACCCAAAAGTTTGATATATATGATAAAAAAAAAAAAAGAAAAACTTACGTGCAACCCAACGAGATCATGTTAGAGAAGATTTGAGCAAGACAAAGAAGACGATTTTTCGGATAATCAGCAATATGTCGTTCAATAAACATCCGCCGTAACCTCCACTGTTCATCACTTTCATGTACTGCTCTTAAGCTATCCAAACTACTCATGTCTAACAATTCATCCATTAAAAAGTTTTACTCCTAAAAGTAACGCGATAAAAATAAATGAAATTTATCAATAAATTTTCAAATTTATCCCTCTTGCCATACTGAAGCAGACAATATATCAAAGTATATACCTCAAGTTTTTATTTCGAAAGTTTTTAGTTAATCACAAAGATCGGATCAATACGAAATCCCAGTAAACAGAAGATATATCGAAACACTGAATACTCTTATCATAAATGCCAATGTAATTGAAATATATACGATAGACGACCACCCATATATCATGAGATAACGAAATGGATAAATTTTTGATGTCAAAATCGGTGCAGAAATTCCCCCATCCCCCCTTCGTGAAGGAATTTCATCTTACAAACTCTTCTCAAGGAGATTTTTGTCAAAGCGAATCCATCTGCCATTAAATAACTGAATTAAAAATCCAGAATGTGCAATATTTTTACTGATGCGTGCACGATTTTTCCATCTACGGTATCTCATAAGCCTTATTTTCAAATATTCTAATACAAATATACGGATGTCAGTAAACGATATTACGAAAAATATTTCTCACAGCAAATAGCAAAAATTGCGTTGAATGGTACTTCGTGTCAAATTAATATTTCAAATAAATTTAAATCATAAATCGGAAAATAAATGGTCCAAACTGTACTCCATCACACTAAAAAATTGTCACTTTTATCGGGATCAAATGTCAATCTAGAAAAAACAACAAGGAAAGCATCGACATTTGAAAGAGATCGAGTCAAAATCAACATCGCTCACGAAACTCAATTTAAATGCTAAAACAATAAAATACGATAAAACATTTGCAGGGAAAGTAAATTGGCGATCAACTTTTACTGGAATAATAGTTCAAATAATGTAATATTTCTGATCGATATTGCATGAACAATAATATGTTATGCTTGCTGTGACCTTTTAATTCATTTCCTAAAGCTTCCTAATATACAATAAGCTCATAATTTCAACTGAATTGAATCAATTAAATGTATGATTCACCGTCCGAATTCAAGGCAATAATCTACTGTATAATATCATACAAAACAGTGTTATTGAGCAGTAAGAAAAAGGAAGAAAGAAGAGCAGAATGAAGAAGACACAAATTGGTATTAGATTACGGTAAAAAGCAAGATAGCGCAAATTAAGGCATGGTTTTTGAAAAGCAACAATTGATGAATGTGCTGGAACATAGACATTTGGATATTCCGGGTCAAGTAAAAACCGAGCAATGAAACCAGTTACTGTAGAATCTTGGTAGCACTGCGAAAGGTTTTGAATAAATCTGGTACGATTAATGGCTCTAGAAATCTGGTACAATAGTCTGGATAACCACCAGACTTCATCGGAACGGAGTGATGAAATGATTGGCGGTGTTGCTTTCCAGCATTTCGAATAGTCAAAACAATGCGTTCCGCGAGCAACCTATAAATTTATTCAAATTTATGAATTTGATAAAATTAAAAAGTTATCATCAGTTAATTATTTCTTCTCACCTATCAAAATATTTAATTTTTTTGCAAATTCATATCAAAATCCTTTTCCAATCAATATATTCGAACCGCTTTCTTGTCATTCAACATTGCCATTTTCAGTGATTTTGTAGAAAATGGTTATTATTAATACAGTAAAAAGAAAAAAAAAATGGTTAAAATATTATAAACTATTCATTTTGTAATATTATTGATAGGATTGTTAAGGAAACTTTCAGTATTGATCGGAAAAGAAATGACATATCTTATTGCTCCTCTCGTAGTATTTTAGACACTGTCACTGCTACTCTTTTCTAGAGATGAAGTTCATTGGGAAATTCATTCTCAAATAGCGTTTAGTAAAATTTATTTCATCAATTTCGACTTTTACTTCAAAACTTTGAGCTGAAGTTTCGAATATATTTCTAATACGAAAAACTTACCTGTTTTCTTCCAAGTGGTGTAAGATACATCAATTTTGTCGCTGAATCAACATAGTAATCCGGGACCTGCTTTCGTGAAAGTGGTGAAAAAGAGCTCAGTGACTTATGTGAATTAGAAGCGCTCTCAGTGTTAACGAAAGATTCATTTCCTGAAATTACCATAATTTTATTTGCCCTCATAGCAAAAATAGCAAAAATAATATTCTGTAACCCACCGTAACCTGCATCTGACATAGCCTTGCTTGCATTCATAATAAGCCTCTCCAATGCTTCCAGAGTCCTTTTTTGTTCCGATAAAAGCAATTCTTCCTCTACAAATAAAAAATACTTTACAAACACTTGCAGTAATAAAACCGATGATTTTTTATTGAACTTCCCATTTTTTAGTGATTATTTTTCATTCGAATGCCTTGTCGTAGTAGATAAAAAAATATAAAGATTCAGAAAGTATAAAAATGACGAAAGACTTTCTTGTCATAAGTTTCATCTTTCTAGATGACAAATAAAACTTTCTAATGTTTGGAACATGCAACAAATAGTGCTGAATATGAAAAGAAATTTGGCATCTCGAAGTATGAAAGAGCATTTGAATTTATCAGTTTTCATCATACGATAATAATCCATATTATTATTAGCGAGATAATCATAACAAATAAAACTAAAAATATTCACGAAAGTCAAAAATCAAATGTTGAAATGAATTTTAATATAAAAAAAGAAAACTATTAATAAAAAATTCCAACATCTTTTTCTAACATTTTTTTGCAAAAAAAATTTTTTCTTCACTCTTACACAAAATAAGTAAACGAGTGAATGATAAAAAGCAAAATCGAACCAAGGCAGAAAAATGTGCGCTGCAACCAGCTTGCTTTTTCCAAACTCTCTTCACCTTTCAGCACTCTCAAACACAAATCTTCCGCATCCTTTTTCAATGAATTCATTAAAGTTAGCACATTTGATTCCAAATTATATTCTAAAGCCTCGTAGACCTGCATAAAGTTACAATTCATATATGCGAATTAGCTACATCTTCTTTAAAATCCCTTAATTTGTTCGAAAATTTTCGGATTCTTTATTTTTTTTATTCTTTTTCTCGACCGAACACTTTTTCATCCCCTAAAAAGGAAACTCTAGCCTAAATTGATAGTGTACTAATACAATATATTGTTTAACTTATTATCATTTCTAATCGTGATAAGTGGTTCAAATTAGATTCCTGAGGAAAAAGCCAACTTGAACAATATATAAAAAATGTTCACCACTTCACACTATATCACTAGCAGATTTTTTAAAATTGTTCCATTCGAATTTGGATGTCAAATTACGAACCTCTAGCATATCAGGAGAAGTCAAAATACAAATGTAAGAAGCTAAATTCTCTATATCCTGTGTACATTCGAGTGAAAATTTTCGTCGCCAGAATGCATCTGACAATTCGATATAATAACGACGATTAGAACGAATAAATGGCATAACACGTTGCAAATCATTGCCACAGTAACGCCATGGTCGGATCCACGTAACCCATACATCTGAAAATCTGGAAATCATATGCTGTCCATACAGCGCTCGCATAGAGAAATCGCTTACTTCAAAAGTTTAAATTTGGAGGCATAATTCAAGTGAATATGTGTTTTTACAGGTATATATAGAGCAAAAGAATATATGTTAGCTGTTAGAAATTAAATAAAAATAAATAAATGATTTTTAGCGAAAACCAACCGAAAAGATTCGTAAACGATGGATTTGGTGGCCAACGACTGAATAATGACAAGAAAAAATCAAAAAGTTCATCCGCAAATGGTGCGTTCCATTGCAGTTGAAGTTTGGATTGAGAAAAATTGAAATCATTCGATTCAGCAAGTGAAAATACATGAATTTCCTTAAGAACAAATCTGAAATGAGAGCGATAAAGTTTCAATTCTTGAAGTAACAAGTTGGAAACTACTATATTGAAAAACAAATTCGAGAAAAGACTGAAGTATTTTGAAATTTTGGGCACATCTCAGTTAAAAATTTTTTTACGAGTGAACATTTAGAAAATGTTAAATTCATTAAACATAACATAATTAACCTTAAGGCAATGAAACGATAATCAGTTGGCCAGTTTGATAGCGAACAGTATGAACGAACAAGAATACATATGAATGTTAGAAAATGTGGTGAAATAGATTGTGTCATAGTTCGCAATGTCCGAATGGAATGTGATGAGGGGCAAAGCGCATATTGCCTTAAAGCCTCCTACAATGATCGAGTTAGCAATACATATAAAAAAAATACCATAAATGAGGTACTCGATAGCAAAGTAAACAGTTGGAAATAATGACTGATATATTTTGGTAGTTATCGGAGCGACGTAAACCTGTGACGAGAAAATCTCGTTTAATGAGTCCGTAATAATGAAACTGGAGAAATTATTAGTAATCAACAATTAAACTTAGAATTGATCGAACCATAATTTATATTTCATTCATCAAAATTAATTTAGACAAATAATGTGAACTAGGACAATAGTTTCTTAAAACTATGAGGAAAACCTAGAATAAGGTTTATTTTGCGTAAAATTAGCTATTAAAATAGCTACTAAATTAAATTAAGCTACTAAAATTAAATTAATTAAATTCAAATAACAAAATAATTTATATTTCCGATGCAGAAGCAAAAGCTAGACTTGGCGTGCACTCAAACTATCACTTTAGCGTCTTTGACATTAAAGGATTGTAGCCTTCGGCATAATTGAAATAAACGACAAAAATTTAACAGACAAACTTCTTTAAAGAGATTCAATGGCGTGCTGTAACTACTCCTCATCGTATTTTCGGGATAAGCTTTCTTCGCTGTTACGGTAACTGAATTTTCATCATTTACCGGCATCATAAAACAAACATAATCGGCAAGAAGTCTCATATAAACACTGTCTTGTACTATTTTTGATGGATATGTACACGAACTACGCTCCAAATGTCGGCAAAAAGAGAACATAAAGTATTCGAATATTTCAGCGTTTGATTCCAACAACAACTAAAACATGAAATGTGAATTTCTTTTTCCAATTATACTTCCTAATCCAGATCTCTGACAGTAAAGATCAGCTTCCATTTTATCGAGGAACATCCATGTTTTGTCATGCTCATCCATCCTAACTGTTGCAATAAAGTATATAGAAGTTTTAATCAAATATGAACTTAATTATTAATACCGGATATAAATTTTATTTGTTGTGAACAAAGGACGGAGAGGGCCAAAATCTTACCTTGAATATAATGGAATTTGTGCCAACCAACTCCACCACTTGGTCATATTCATTTCCAGAATCATTTATTCCTGGCTGTGATAAAACGGATAAAAGATCAATTTGTGGATCGTTAAAAATACGATCAATAGCCGATTGCAAGAAATAAGTATCCAGAGCATAGATCTGGCTTTGGATCCGAGGTAGAAGTTCATTATAGGCAATTGATAAGCGTGATGGATAGTTATCGTATATATCCATCCTTAAAAAATTATTAGAAAACATGAATTACCACAAATTCTAAATAAAGCATTCAACTTGGCTCGTTTAGAGAAAATAATTTCTTTATTTCAGTCAAGATAGCATTTCCACCCATAATTGATTTCTCTAACATTATTTTCCAAATTGCAAAACAAATAATGTTCGACTGTAATTTTAGGAACACAATAATTCAATCGGCAAATAAGAATCTGCACTATGATTTGAATTGCACCAAAATTCAAATATATCATACTGTAAGAGCAACTGAAAAGTATGGTAGCAGAATGAAAAGACATTCTACAAGTTCCAAGTAAGATACTAAAACTAAAAATATTTCAGTAACAACGTATTCCATGCAATTGCAGGAAAAAATAAAACACAATTATGCAATTTTATTTCGATAATATCAACAAAAACTTTATGAAAATACTTGTCAATTTGCAAATAAACACTGTGATGATAGGAAAACAATTTGCTAACATTTTCGACAAATTTAAACACACTTAAAACGAAACGTAACTTACTGAAAACTGATTAACATCAAAAAGATCTAGAAATAATAATAAGTTAGATCATCAAGAATCCAAATTCTTCGCAGATATACTTCCATTGACGTTTGGAAATCTCAACTTTCATTTAATAAATATTGAAAACAGTTCTTATAATATTTACTAGTAAATTGCAAAATTAAAATAAAGAAAGACCTGGAAAATTCTCGATGAATAGAAGGAATATAGAAAAAAATCCGTCAAAATTCCAGAAAAAAATCCCTTTAAATACATACAGAAATTCCGATAATATCATCAAAAACATTGTGGAAGCACTTGCAATTGAAAAAAAAAAAAAAAAATTGTAATAAAAAGAGACTCATTAATATGTCCGACAAATTTTAAACCATTTAAAACGAAATGTTTATGAGCAAAAGTCTCTTTTCAAAATGTATTGCAATGTGAATCACGAACAGTTGCTCTTGTTAATGAGCCAGTTATGATGGTGAATTTTTTCATTTAGCAATGCAATCATATATCATAAAAACTTACTTTTATCAATGAAGTGAGTTCACTATATGTAGTCATAATATTTAATAGAAAGGCATTTCATGCTTTCCGAAGCCTCCTCTCACGTTTTTTCATTTTCTTTTCTTCTTCTTGCTCTAATGGTTCTGCGAAAAACCATGGCGCAATGATCACTTTCCATAGTTTATACAATACATAAGCAGGAATCACTAATAACAACCATAAAATCGTGGACCAAATGGTGGCTACTGTTGCAATGAATGAACATAAAATTACCACATCCTTACAATATCTGAAATAATAATCACTGTTATTTGGTTATACAAAACGGTTCGAAAATTTTATGAAAACTGAAATATTTAGTTTCTAAAAATTCTATTTCCTTTAAAAATCTGGTTCTCTCTCAAATCAAGTCTTAGGATTATTGGAATGATTTAAATGCATTTATAAAAACAAAAATATTCTCATTCACTATACATAATCAAACTTGCAAAAACTAACTCTCCAAAAGCATCCGGTTGATTCAGATCTGAACCAGCATCCGTTACCTGACCTCTTTCGTTACGACGGCATCGAGCCATCGAACGCATAGTTAGAATAGCTGCAATTTGAAGCACACAACAAATCGAAAATCCAAGCTGCAAAAAAATTGGTAATATGACTTGATGTGTCTCCATTAAATCTAAAAAATAACAGTTCTAAACGATTCCAGAACCTTCCCAATCATTAAGAACACTTTTCGTCTGAATTTTTGAATCATACCAATTATGAATGTCGAGAAGTTTTAAAATTGTTTAGAATTCATAATCAAAATGATTTCACAAAAAGAAAGAGAAAAAAATAACTTCCGGTAATTAGAAATATTCTTCATTAATCAAATTTGCGATCGGATGATGACGAAACCTATTTGTATGGCCAAACTTATACATAAAGTACATTTGATCACAATAGATAGTCGTATGAAAGAAGTCGCGTTTTAGTGGAACACTGCATTGGAAAACATATATTTCTTTCTACTCAGAAAAATTCATTGGAAAACGTACCCATTCCCATGCTGTCCGTAGAAAGAAAAATAACGAAATTAATATGTAGAAAACCTGCAAAAAGAGATTTTAAGCATGATATAATATTTATTAGTTATGAAAAATGACAAGTGTTATTCACTCGTATTATATGATGAAAAAGATTTTTGGGTTCAAGAGATTAGAATACAAAAATTATCATGCACTAAATTTATATGGAATATCGCCAAATTTGATATGAATATGTAGTACTAATTGGAAAAACATTATAAGCTTTGAGCGATATCAAGATATAACGAAGCATATTCCCATAGAATTTTTGAGCAGGTCCAAAAAAAAAAAAAAAACTACTATAAATTTAACGATAAAGACCAAGCGATTCGAATCACGCATAGTCTCCAACAAGGCGATTCGAATCACGCATAGTCTCCAACAAGCAGATAAATTAAATGGTTTGAACTTTTTTTAGAAAGCTAATTGATGCATTTGCAAACATGTAATGGCCTACTTCCAGAATAACTGATTATAATGAGCAATTGTGAATTTAAGATGGAATAACTCGATCTTAGCGCTAGTAAAAAAAGAAGAAAGTAAAATTAAACGCTGAAAAACTGAAAATATTTTATCTGAGTCCTTTAATTTTAGTTTCCTTCCAATGAATGCATGCAGTGCTTGCTATATTACTAAAATATCCGACTGTAGCAATTTGCTATCTCTTCCAATTTGTTCTTTTGCTGTCCAATGAATATTGTCTAGATTATCTGTAACCAGAATTACTGCTCAAGACCTAATGTATTGCTAAATGATAGGCGATGATGTACTCCTCATTTGATGTTTTCTATTTTAAACATTTCATAATTATTTAGAAAATCTTGCCGCAACTAATCACTTCCATTTTAAAAATCGCGAACCGTTGTGCTGGGATTCATTGAAGAAAAAAGTCATTATCTTACATATTAAAGCAACTTTCTGTAGCAAGTCAAAACAAAAGGAAAAAGAAAAATCAAAATACACTTACCGAAGAAAATATGGCAGCAACTGAATAATACAATATCACAGTTTGATTCTCTTCATAAATCTGCTTTTGGCCGCGAGTTGCAGCTTTACCCGATTTCCCACTCAAATTTATCATTGTCCAACCAATATATTTTCACCAATACAATCCCACTAGAAATAATGAATGAAATACATTTTCATCACGAATTTTTTTAGTGATCTAACAATTTCACTGCATTCTTTCGCAATTTCACTGCATTCTCAGCCTTACATTAAATATGTAGATGAAGATAAGGATAAGGATTTTTTGTTTCATCCAACAGAGATATAACTTGAGTGAATTCCGCGACATAAAAAAGAAACAGTTCAAGTCTGTCCCGAAAAGTTGAAATAGTCTTTACTTTAAATTTGAAAAGTTTAGAGTTCTTCGAAACAACACTACCTCACTTAAATATTTCGAAGAATTTAAAATTTGTCGATGTAAACCAAATTAGTCACAATTAAAAGAACCTCTTGGAAGCAACTGAATACTTCCATGAACTTCATGAATTCCAAACAAAATTTCGAAAGAATTTAAGAAATGAAATAGTTGTCATTCGAATATTACTTTTGTCATACAAATACATTTACTGATATCAACACACATCACACACTGGAACATTAACAAATGAGAGAATATTTTTCTTTTCAAGGAATAAAAGAGATTGATGAAATTGAGCACAAAGTCTCACTATAAAAATATTTCAAAGTCGCAAGAAAGATAACGCAACAAAAAATAATCAATCATGGCATGAAACAAATATATGCAATTATCAAAAGATGTGGAACGGGACAGGAAATTGCCATGAAACCCTTATCAAAATTCGACAAAGAGATCGAGTCGAAAACATCACTCACTCTTGTCAATGTTGAGTGAGATCGAAAATAATCTTCAATGAACGGATAAAACAAATTGTTAGACGTTCACAATCTTATCAACTTTGAGAAGAGGAAAAAACAACAATTAAGTTCTGATATAAAATCTGCATAACATATTTCTAAAGTTCAGCCATGAATCTAATTCATATCAAAATTTATAGCAAAATTCGAAAGAAATAAAAATTGAAAAAAATAAAATAAAATGCATGTGGTTTTTAAGTTATTCAAAAAAGAAACAAAAAAATTATTCAAAAGAATAGAATATTCAATTTAAAATAAATATCACCGACAGGCAGCACTTCACTCTTTTTACTTCGATGTAAAATGATGAAAACAACGAAAAATATTAAACTATGTTAAAGAAAAAATAATAAAGTGAGAGAGAAAGCATCAATGGCATATTATACTATTATCAGTGATCGTGTAAAACTAGGCGGAAGATTTCATTTGAGATGAAAAATGAACCAGTTGCAGGACGAAGAACGAAAAAATGATTAAACGACTGAATTGGATCATCATCTGTCTGAAAAAAGAAATTAGTGAAAAGCTATGATCCTTTTTCTTAGTAGGGAATGTTGGAAATGTCCATCACATAATGAAGAGTAGCTTATAACCGCACATTCATTAATTTCATAAAATTATCAAATCATCCTTTATAATCCAGATGTTTAAAGAGCACTAGGTTTTCAACCGTTTTGCAGCGTATGTCCGCTTCTTACCTGCTTTGATAAGGAACAAACCGCTGCAATTATTTCCGCATTGAAATATTTAGGTCAGGTTCTAAAGAAGAAAAATTCCTTGATGAAAAGAAAATTTCTTTTCCTTGTAATCACTTATAGTTTTATTAAATCATCTTCTTAATCGAAATTATGCATGCATCATATAAGTAATGTTAAAATTTGTTTATTAAATTGTCTTCTAAATTAGAAAATCATCTTCTTAATCGAAACTATGCATGCATCATTTAAGTAATGTTAAAATTTGTTTATTAAATTGTCTTCTAAATTAGAAATGTCCAACCAAAAAAATTTAAAAAGTTAAAAAAAGAAGATTTTAGCACTATTTAAATGACGCATGCATAATTAAATCATATTTCTTTTTATAAAATTTCTTTGCATTTTATGCTATACTCTTTGGAATCAGAAACCAAGCTTAATAATTCGAAAAAGAAAAAGAGACCTTCAGTTGTCCAATGACTGCAACAAGTATGGACCCGTCTGGTAGTGGCTGACAATCTGTTTTTGTTATTGCTCGTTGTATCATCCTAAATGGCAAGGCCTGAAAGAAAAGTGATGATGGCAACAGAGAATGTATTAAGAATAAAGAAATAAAGAGGTGCTCCTCTCTTTATTCAGCATAATTAAAAAATCGTTTCTGGAAAATTACATGCGTATACGATAATTTGCAGTTAAAGTTTTGAAAAGTAGAGTGCTTTTTAATAATCTTTCGTTTCCAATCAATCCAGTTTATCTTTCTTAAAAAAAAAAAAAAGAAAAGAAAAGAAGAGCCGAATGACGAAGTGGATAATAATTTTTTTTTTATAACATCAACAGACTATTTATCTGCAAAGCTTTTGTTCACATAAACTTTCTGGAAAACTACATGGATAAGTATATGATAAACTTACTTCTTTTCAATGACCAAGTAAATCATAATTTCAAGGTTCATCTACAGAATACTACGATATATTAATGATATGCCTTTGTTCTTACATATTTTATACAGATATAGCAAAATCTAAGACAGACAATCTGGTGATCAATAGATACAGATTTTCTGATTAAGCAACATCATGTTTTTTGTAGAAAAATTAATAATGTTTCATAAGTTTCTTCCTACAAAAAAAAAAAAGGAAAAAGAAAAAATACTCACAGCAAATTTTTGCAAAATGGAATCTCGTCCTTTTACTTGCACACCCTCAAATGTCATATAAGAATTCATGGGATCGTAAAGATCGCTTAGACCTGAACTTCGTGTTGTAGGATCCTGCACATCGAATTTCGAATAATAATGTTGGATAAAAGCATTTCCTATTTCTTCAAAACTTGGATTGAAGTTCATTCTGAAATAAAGGATTTCCAGTTCTAAAATATCGTTTATATAAAAAATTTTAGAAGTGAAAAAATTCACTCAATACCATAAAACATAATATGTTCCAAATATTATTCTAATCCACCATCGTGTTGTGAGAAATTTAAGATGAATAAATTTCAAATGAAAAGACATTTCTGTCGAACAAACAAGAAACTTGATAAATGATTAGGAATCGCTATGTGGCCAAAATAATTTCATCAATTATTCAAGCTATGTAAAACATACTATCTCAAATACAATCATATCATGGAAATTCCTCATCATAATTTAAAAGAATGACTTGTTTTCTCATTAAATAGAATAATCTCAAAATTCAGAAATTCCATTCGAAATTCAGTGAGGATATTAGATCGATTAAAATTTCAAATCTAAACGTGATCTTTACAAATTATCTCAAGCACCTCATCTCTTAGAAAAAATTTCGATTATGTGCTAAATATTTTACAAATTGATCCTGATTATGCAAATAAATACTGATATTGAATGAAATAACATGTTAAAAAGTGAAAAAACTTTATTAAATGTCTTTATTAAAATATATATAATCAATTATATATAAATATATATGCATATGTATACATAAATAAAATCAAATTTTTGAAATGCCTAAGGAAGAATTTGCTCAATTATCTGAAGTAGCTTGACGGCGGTGCAAATTCATCATCACGTTCATCACGCTGTTTTGTGATCCATTTATCGTAAAGCACTGAAATAAGAAATATGGTAAATTCTTTAATATGTGCGTTATTAATATCAAAACCAATAGAAGCAGTGATTATACCTTTTCCACGGTCCCATTCACGAACAGGAGTGAATTTCTTTGATTCTGGTTGTGCCGCGCAGGGTTCCGTCGGTGGCTTATCAGGCAGAGGAATGTCAAGAAACTCCATTTCATTAGTTCCTAAAACAAAAAAGAAAGTTAATGAGGAAAACAATAAAATGGAAACAAATATGGTTGAAATTTTCTATGATATATCTGTCAAAGCAAAAAGCATATAACCTTCTCGGTTTACAGTTAAATATATCATATTTTCTATTATGATAAAACTTAAATCTGAACCATCAAGTAATGTTTACCTTCAGAATCCCATGGTGGTAATTCTTGCAAACCTTTCCTTTTTCGGATTCTATTTAATTGTTCCCATTTCTTTTTTTCTCGTTCTTCAAGTAAATGTTTCCTTTTTGCGCGACTAACTTCAGTTTTCTAAACAGAAAAATAACTATTAAAAAAAAAAAAAAAGGAAATAAGAGATTGAAACTGAAAAAAATCCTAAACTGTATCCCTTAATTATGATTCTCCTACCTTACTTAGTTCCAATAATTCCTGTATTTGTTCTTGTCTTTTAGTTTCGCTGACAGGGAGCGGAACATGCGAAACACCATAAACGCGCTGTTCTAAATTTTTATTTTTAAACTAAAAAAGAACTGCTTGAGAAAATTTCTAGAATAATCAAAAAATAAGGAAAATAATCAGAAGTGTTATAATCCAATTATAATGCATAAATGGAAAATAAAAAGCAATTAATAATCGTTCGGTAAAAATTAGTTCGATTAACAACTAATAATTAATTGACTGTCTAATACCTAAAAACATTACAATGAAACAATTTTGCCAAATATATTGCTTCAAATAAATGAAAAGTTATAAAAAACACGCATACCTTCAGTAGGATTGAAGTGTACTGCTTCGCTTTCTTCATTTTTTGCTTTTTCAGCATCGTCCAAACATCGTTTCTCCTGTTCACGTTTCTTTGCATTAAAATCTACCAGAAATTCCACTGGTCCATCATTATCTGAACTACAAGGCTGATTTGATATATTTGATATTAAATCATTGTTGTTCTACCAATGATTCACTTGTTATTAAAGTATTAAGATCAAAAAAAGAATCTAAGCATCTCAAATTGTATCACTTTTAGTCAAGCAATAATTGAACTTTCGATATACATAATGTGATCATTTATAATTATTTATTTATCTATCCAGTTCTCTCAACAAAATTCGTGCAACTCAAAATGAAACATCAACTAAATAAACAGATTATAATTTCTGATTTACACTTTTTTTTTGTTTTACCTCCTAGTTATTCGCATATTACTTATTGATGTTTACAACATCTACTCAATTGAGTATTTACTTTTCGCATTACACTTTAGATTGCCTTATTATTGTTCTTTTCCATTTCCGGCTTTTTCTAAAAAAGTTATTGCGTCGAAGAAACGATCAAACAAACCATTTAAAATTATTTCCCCTCGACTTAAACGAGCATAAATTTCACTTTTTTCTTCCAATATCTTTTGCACTCGCTTTCTCTGTTCTTCATCTTGTGCTATTGACTTTTCTAGTTCACGGATGCGTGCTTCTCGTTGCCGCTTCTCTTCCACAATTTTCTTCTCTTCTTCTTTGCTGATCCGCAGAACACTCTACAGGAAAAATTCGTTGTGGAAAAAATTTTGGATTTCGTGAAGTCATTTGAAATTACAGAAGTCTTTCAAATCTCTGCTAAGATGTTTGCCAACTCAATATGTTTGATAAATTTTAGAATACCCAATCTCCTTCTGAAAAATATTTTCGAACAAGAAGTACCTCTGACGCTTAGCCTTCTACTAATATTAATAAAATGAATCAAAGGACCCATATTTGAACTTCGGATACCGGCACATATAATGTTGCATACCTTCTTTTTCGAAACTTTCACTCCAGTTGTAGCAGCTTTTCCGCGTTGCTCGTTGATTTTTCGATACAACTCACCCTTGAGCAAAAAAAGCGATGATGCATCCGACGTCTCCAAATGATGCTTCTCACGACTTGAGGATGACGGATCGAGACTACCCATCACTGCTGCAAAATACAACTCCCGTCTGACTAATCTCATTAAACATGAACAAACCAAACTTTGCTTCTCCACTTCTTCCTTCCGGTACTTGACGACACTATCCACTTCCAGTAAACCTTCGTGCAATCTTTTCCCGAAACAATTCAAATTCAAGTGATCAACAAACAATGAAATTTATATTTATATTTTACCGCACTTCATGTAATTTATTGCTCGAATGTCAGGTTATAATGTTATTACTTAAATGCTCAGTCTAAAATAATGGCGCAGCAATACTGTTTATACTTCTGCTCGTGCAGTACAAAATTACATCAGGTGGAGTAATTTATTCATTAATAACAAAAAAAAAAAAAACAACATTCGCAATCATTATCATCTTTTGTATACAGTCTTACTGTAGACCTCCTGCACCCCGACCATATCCACCCCGATAACCTGATACTGGTGCTGCACCTGGACCTGCTTCGGTTACCTTCTCTGCTGTTCGGTATGCATCTCTATCGCTCTCTATTTTTGGTCCTATAAATTGATCCTTTAAAAAGATTGAAATTGAACATCCATTTCGGTAAAAAATTAGAAATATAACAGGTTATCAACTGAAACAATTAACAGGGTATCTAGAAATAAGAAAATAATACGATTTGCAATTTCTTAAATTTAAAAACTAAAGAAAACTACCTCGTGACATACGTTCAAAACCAGGCCTTGGTTCTCGCTGTTTGGCTTTAACGGTAGATGGGACAATTTCAGCTGGTAAATGAAGATATTCCCGTAAATAATCAATACCCTCATTTGTCAAATACCAATAATGATGGCGCCAAGCAAACTGTTCCTTGACGTATTCTCGTGAAGCAAGACTCTAAAATTCAAAAGTCCTGCTAAGATATTTTTCTACGCAAAAAATTATAATAGAAACATATCATAATTCACAACTTTCCCATTACATAACATAAACAATTATATATAAACGTTTACAAGGCATACAACAATCCTGTAGATGCACATTTTCCTATATACAATAGTATATGTAAACGCCATTTGAACAGATGTGTTGTCCAAGTGCAATGTAAAGCAAAAAATATTCACTTTTACAAAGAACAAATAATTGGTAATAAATCTGAATGTACAAATAAGAACGAACATATATAATATAAATAACTCACCTTGCAAGCTTTGATCACTTCCAAATTGGTTACATTTGGTATATCTGGATGTGTCTTTAAATTATAATCCTTCTTTGCCACACATACGCCTTCTTTAAACAAATATTCGTAAATAGCTTTCCGATTTTTTGTTGGCATCAACATCTTCGCTGATTTTCCAAAAATTTCACCCACTGATACAAGCAAATTCACCTGATGTTATGATATCAGTAGATAGAAATATTTGACAACTTAAGCCTTCGATGGTTATGCAACAAAGATATTTTAAGGTAACATGAGCAAAAGTGAATGATAACAATTTCATTGACATCTTGCATGCAATACTATGTTAATTGCTAATTCAGTACACCTCATCTTATATGACGCAATTAAGTACAAAAATGATCTCCCGGAAGAAGCAGCTAATATCACCTCTTCCCAATATATCACTCATTTATCAAATTTCGATGGCTGGAATCGAATCATCCATGTCACCTAACACTTCCATAAATTGTTTTCTATTTTCATACTGCAACAACCAGCACCAGAATAACTACCCAAAAATTGTAGGCTTAAGTATTTCAGCCCGGCCTACCTATACCAGCAACGATATTAGGCCTAAACGTAAGCGAAACCCACCCCTATCTTCTTCAAAGACACAACAAAAATACGACGCAAACCGTGCACGGCCCGAATGAACACCGTTAACTCATGGCGATTCCCTTCCTAATACCAAAAACGCTGCAGGCAACGCGGCCCCCGACCACAATGAAACTTTTGAATCCAAGCATGGCCATGTAAGTGCCACTTACAATCGGCCAGACATAAAAGACCAGTAATAAGAGCTAGTTACCTAGATCCTAGTTTCATACATTGCGTGTCACTGTAGAAGACACCATAAAGAAACAAAATAAGAATGAAGAAATGAAATTAATTAAAACTTGTCTTTTATTGGCTATTAAAAAGAATATAAGGGTATTCCAGAGAAAATAATTTAACGACAAGTTTTCGTTCAATTTAAATTAAAAAAAGCATTGTCGGAATTATAGTAATAGTTTAAAAAAAACTGAAAAATACAAGAGAGCGAGTTCACATTCATGTATGCATGTATTATATATATATATATAATGTCACATTAAAAAATAAAAAATAAATAACATAATATGGAACTGACGCAACCTATTGTTTTCTTCAATTGTTACTTGTTATTCCTGAAACTATCTTACAATATCCCTATCCCACATTATACTGTGAATGGGGCAACCTCAGATCAGTCCTACTATAATAGCTTACAAAGTCTAAAGAGACTAGCAATCGCTAATTAATACGAACATATTCTTCTTCACACTTCATTACGTCACAGCTATCACAGATATCTCATTGTCAAAAAATCTTCTGACAAAAGAAAAACGAAAATACAAAAAAAGGAGGAAGAATCAACTTTCAGCAATTCTTCCTAGCTCGAAAATATTCCCAAAAAAAAGTTGAAAAAGAATACATTCAAAGCCGCAAAATTGCTAAAAAATAGCAAGAATTAGAAAATTTCTCGATAGATATGTTCCATATTTTAATAAAACAATCTATGCAGACAAATAACTAGGTCAGCAGAAAAAGAGTTTGAAATGCAACAAATGGAAAAAGAATAAGGATAAATGGACAATAAACCAAAAAAGAAAGAAAAAATGGCAATAAAGGCACATCAACGCCTCAAATTCGATGTTGAAAAAATTTCAAGCATGCACACATACATACATAAAACGCATTCACTAACCCTCAATTATTATTATGACAATGATTTGTTAAAACAATCAATTGCAGAAGGAAATTTTAATATTCATTCCAAAACTCCTTTGAAATGATCAGGAAATAAAGCGAAAAATAAAACCCAATTTACTTAGTAAATAAGGTCGAGAGATGGCTGTCAAATTATATCGCACATATGAATAAGGTGTTTGTTCAGCAAATAAGGCAAATGATGATCGAGGTAGCTTGCCTAGCAGTAATAATTGTCTATTTTATCTGATATTCCACATTTTACGCCCTAATTATTGGGAACAAAATATTATGGAGCACAAACTGCACTGAAAACTAATAAATGAAAGATAAGAATTAATGAAAGTTCAGAAGAACAAATAAAAGGAATTGATCACTGAAATAAATGTAAGAATGTTAAGAAAAATTGAAGGATTCCATAATTTGAAATGAAATCTTTCCAAAAATGTAATAATTTCATTTATACAATAAATTAAAATTCCAAAGCAAAATCATTTGTTGAAAGCTCCAAAAACAGCCCACATTACATCAACACATGAATCTTTTTTCTTTTCGCTTTCAGCATCGTAATCAAGTTCAAGTAAAGACCGTACACGTTTCATTGCTATTTCATAATCCTGAAAAAAAAAAAGAACTACCAATAAAACTTTAATTGCAATGAGTAATGAGTAATCAGTAATCAATTTTTGGTATCAGATCAACCAGTAATGATAAATTGAACTAATTTAAAAACACTGCTGAATAAGGAAATCGCATAAAAACAAATTTTTGCTCTACCGACTGTTATCACAAATCAAGTTAAAAATTGCTTTTAACTAAAAAAATCAAGTCGGAGAATGACAAACATTTATAAAACACATTTTGGATTTAGCTTTAAAATCAGTATATTTCATCAGAAATATTTCTAGACAGGAAATCGAAAAGCTTAATTTTTGCTGTAGATTGCTGTGATAATCTCTTGTTAAGGAAAGGACAAAATTACAAACTATTGAAAACAACTGAAAATAATCCAACCGAAATCTAGAACATACTGGTTATTACCTCTGTTTAAATGGAATGTTTCTATTTTCCGAAAAACTATATACAATCAATGCTCACAGATTTATAATGCCTACCGTTTCCTGAAATACTGCTTCTCTAAACAGTACGTTTACAGAGTTCCGATTATGCAACATGTAGTATAATACCTAATTGCAACTTTTATCCTGCCACCAGTAGCCGTTTCTTTTCATGATCTTGAACAATTACACTTCAAGAAAAAAGTGACAATACACAAACAGAAAAGAAAATAGAGTCATAGATAATTCCTTATAGCTGTTTGTGGATAATGATAAATTTATTCGTTATAAATTACTTTTGAGCAAAAATAATTTATATAAATTCTCATGAAAAGAAAAAGCAAAATATTGTGAGAAACAGGACTTCGTAGATCAAATTCACAAAGTTTATCCATCTTAAAAAAAGTGATCCGAAAATTGTTGGCTAACTAATTATTTGATGCCATCTTTATTAAAAATAAGAGGACGAATTCACAGACAAAAATAAAATGACGATTAGATACAACTCATTTGAAAATCATTTATGGAAAATTGATCATTAATCCTTTGAATCATTAAAGAGTTGTCGGTTAAAAAACAAAAAATTAGTTAACTGATTATAATCATTAGGATAGTAATCACAAAATAACCTGTTAAGATTCAATAAGGAGGAAAGACAGTGAGGAAGTAACGTACATGTCGTTTTTTAGGATTTTGCTTAACGTGAGATTTTTCTTGAACACAAGTGGAATTTTTTCAAAGCTAAGCATAATAACAAAGAAACAACACCAAATAAGCTAAGTTTGAATTAACTATCGGCGACGACCATTAAATGATAACAATTGAATCCATAGACCAAAAAAATCTCTCACTATTAAATGTCCAAACTGGAAATTTTCCGATGAAAAAATGTTCAATTTCTCTAATAGAATCCTCAGAAAAACCAATGAATTAATTCTAGATACAAATTACAAATAAAACTGCATTTAAATTAATCAGCACATTACAATTGTATATTGTCGACAAAATCAATTCGCTTCTGATGAAGATGATGATGACAAGCTCTACTTTACACTTCAAAAATTGTGGCTATTTTCCAAAACATTTTTTTTTTTTTTTTTTTTTTTTGTATTTAAAACAAGTAACAAATATAGTTGGTGATTGAACTATTATTAAAACAATGGAATCTATATGAAATAGATAAAAAGAATTTATGTAAATCAGGTAAAAAGGTGTATATAAATCCGCGTCTGTAATTCAGGTTAAAATTTTTGCCTCTCAGAAAACAGATCTGCCAAATCATCAATTACTCACAATTTAACAAAAAGCTAACCTGATCGCAAAGAGGGTTAAAAGCATTTTCTAAAACATCACTGGCATGAGCCAACAACACCAAAGACATCATCCTTTTCTCCATTCTTTGTACATCATTAGTCCATCGAGATAATACAGTTTCTTGTACTTTCTGAAAAAAAAAAAAAAAAAAAAAAAAAGATTTTTTTCAGGTTTTTTTTCCTTCTTTTTTTTTTTTTTTTTCGATAGAAAAATAGTTATCTTTAAATAATGGAAGCATAAATTCTCAGATATTTTCGTTTTAATTTGACAAGTAATAAATGTTTGATAGAAAAATGTTATCATTATTCGGCCTATTTTTTGTTCTATTTGTAGATAAAGATAACGGAATGAATTTATTTAGATTTTGGCTGAAAATATTGATGATTATGCAGTTGGTAGTGGTACACGGGATACACGAGAAATGATGCGAAGTCATTTTGACAATGTTGAAAATCCACCATCATACAGTGCAAATAATTCCATGATCAGTGGTCGAGATTCGATGCATTCGGGACGAACAGGATTGTTTTATGATCATCTAACTAGGTGATTGATTTGATTTCTTATATCATGAGAAATAAATGATT
>KZ270041.1:186689-210257 GCA_002249935.1 Onchocerca flexuosa
TCTGTAATTCAGGTTAAAATTTTTGCCTCTCAGAAAACAGATCTGCCAAATCATCAATTACTCACAATTTAACAAAAAGCTAACCTGATCGCAAAGAGGGTTAAAAGCATTTTCTAAAACATCACTGGCATGAGCCAACAACACCAAAGACATCATCCTTTTCTCCATTCTTTGTACATCATTAGTCCATCGAGATAATACAGTTTCTTGTACTTTCTGAAAAAAAAAAAAAAAAAAAAAAAAAAAAAATTATGCTTAAAATCTCATTTTTTTTTTTTTTTTTTTTGATCGATAGCAAAAATAATTACTCGTTTAAACTTCAAATTTCTTTCGGTGACAATTGCAAAACAAATATTGCAATTAACTTCAATAGAAGAAAAATGACATTTTACTAAAATTTCGATGCAAGAAAAAGAAACACATGACAATTGACCGCAGGTAATTCTATTTCGACAACTGGTTAATGACTAAATGACGTAACGTTCGATTTAATTTTAAAGAAAAATAAGATTCAATTTTTATTCTTTTGAAAAGTATGAACATGAAGATTTAAATTGAACTTAATGAAGCATAGACATCAATTTGGTAAACAGAACTGGCACTGTGAAATAAATTAGACTGACTTCTACAAGCTTTACATAAGTTATCAAAATAAAAAGATAAACTGTGATTGTTTCACTTATTTTTTTCTTTAAAGTATATTGACAAATGAAATACATTAAAAATAAGCAAAAAGATAGTCAATCTTTAAAATGTTACAATTAGAAAGAACTATAAATAGCTAAATGTAGCAGAGTATGATATGACCGCAATAACTTTTCAACAAAAGCTTTTGTATTAAAAACCCGAATGTTAATGCAAACGCATATTTATGATCAAGAGTTACAACACGAACACAAGGATTGATAAGCTTGATCTTCTAGCTGTTTATCTCAATTTATTTCTAGAAAATAAAAATGTTAACCTTTATCAGTTTTTGTTTCATATTGCCATCGTGAAGTGGATGGGTGGTCATATCGAAAAGAAAAAAATTTTGCTTTTCCGTTGTTAATACACCCTTTTCGACCAAATTTTTCGCCAAGCGTTCACGTACATTACGAAGCTAAACGAAACATTTTAGCATTATTCAACACTTTTAACTCACAGTTGATTCTCGAAATTTAAATAAATAGCGTAGGCCATATTTCTTTCAAAATCTATCCATGATACAAATTTTCTATTTTTCTCTCAAGAAGAGATTTAACTTAAACTTTCTCAAAAATTGAAAATGAGAAATTATGAAAAGTAACTTGATAACGCAATTTAAGTGGATTCCACGTTTCACCACTGAGATATTCAATCCAATTTGTCACAGTTTCTGGTGGGTGTGTTTCCTTGATATGCTTTAGTGCTTCGTCCAAAATTACATCCCCTGTGGGTTGATCACTTTTCAATAAGACCTAAAGTACGGATAAAAAAACATTTCAAATGCGTTAGTGTCAAAATAATGTTTAAAAACCATTCCTATCTTTTTAAAGAAAAGAATTATTTTTAAAGAGTGATGTGATTAATTTTGCAGTTTAAAGATTTCATGACGCAAAAACGCAAAAATTGTTTCTCGCAAAAATTGAAAAAAATAATTTCTGGAAAAAATTTTTTCCCGGAAATTATTTTTTTCTATTTAAAAGCAAACATGGCTTTAAAAGCAACAGTTTATGTACAAAAGGATTATTAAAATGCAAAATAAATTTGCAAAAGAAATAATTCTAATTCTTCACTGAGTTATTCTTAAAATAAAATACGAAAAATACTATAAACTCTAACAAATATGCATTTAAGTAATATTAGAAAAAGCAGACCTTTCTGCTCATTAAACTCTTCTTCCTCATTCCAGATTTTTCTAATTCGATTCGGTTCCTTAGCGCCAATTCCGTGAGAATGCAACCACGAAGACCACTACTGATACAGTCGTTCCAAAACGAAGTGTAACCCTGAATTATAACAAAGGATTTATTAAAATGATTACAGTTCAACCTACAGTTCATTTGTTAGACTCCCCTCGTAACTATGACAATATTTAGAGATAGAACATTGAAACTCCAAGCAAATTCGAATTATATATATATAAAAAAAAAAGCTAACTTCCCTATCCTTCAATCCAAGCAGTAAGATTTGCTCCATTAATGTTAGTCTTGTAGCTTTGTCATCGTCAAACTCTCCTTTGGAATCATCACTTTCAATATTGTCAGTGTCTTTTGCAATCTAAAGAAAGTAACAATTATGATACTAGTTATCATTATAAATGAGGAAATGAGGGAATCGTGTAATTTCTTAACATTTAAATATTCAGAATGTCAATAAATATCAATAACTGAATATGTAAAGAGAATTATTCGAAATTCTTATCAAATATAAATAGAAATTAGTTAAATTAACGTACGTCATCATTTTTGACGGATGAAACTGGTCTACGCCGTTGTACAAGACCGTCTGACATCTCACCTTCTTGGTTGATTTTTATGATTGAAACCTAAAATTCAAAGAAACACGCTATAATATCCACAGGGTAAGCTCGAAACAAAAATGTGAGGAGCGCATTTGAAACCAATGATCGTTCTACGGGAACGATCCCATCAATCGTTAGTGTCATCATTGTTGCAAAGAATCGTTCCTTTTTTTTCTCTCTTTCATCAGATTAAAATACAAGAATGTAAAACAAAAAGCAAAAGAATTGTTCAATAATTACTTCCATGCGATCAGTAAATGAGTAAATCAGTAAATCAGTAGATCAGTAAATCATTTCTCTCTCCTCTTTTTCTCTCATTAATTAAGGACATAATGCGAAAAGATAGGGAAAGAATGGTCAGGTCATTTTCTCTCCTCTCAGTACTCAAAGCAGAGAGGATTCCAGGATGCAAACATGAATTGAATTGTAAACATCGATAAATCAAATATTCACACCATGTATTGTGACATGATTACTTGGCACTAAATATGTAGAAAACAGAATATTTTTGACCTACAAAGGAAAGCAAAACACAAACTAGCTCTGAAATATTGAAATAAAGAGAGAGAGGGGAAGAGAAAAAGAGAGAGAGAGAAAGATAGAGAGGTAACTGGAGAGGGAGCAGTACCGCTTGTTCTCCTCCGAGAATTACCTCAATTCTATGATTCTCAGCGTTCGTATCATGCTAGCATTCCGCTACCTTGCTGACGAAGGAAGAAGAAGCAGGAAGAGAAGGAGATGTCCGACAAATCATCAAAGGTGCTTCTTGGCCAATTCTACCTCTCCTCCCATTAAATTCAATTTTGACCTATTTCTTCAGGATCTACTTCTCCTTCTGGGCTTATTTACCGCGAAAAACCGTTCTTTCCGCTTAATCATACGAGCCTTCCTCCCACTCTCCTTGTCCATAAATGGCCAAAATTTCGTTGTGAGAGAATCAAATTAGTTTACAACTGTAACTGTCATCGAGCGGTGTTTTTGAGGGATTTAGTTATTTTTAATATCATCGGGTGACGCTTCTGAGAGTTTCGAGAATTTAGGTGCGGAATAGAGCTGTCACTGATAATGGATTGTAATTAAATGCAAAATTTTAACTGAAATGCCTGCGGTGCTAAACCTGGACTGTTAGAAATGTACTACGAATCTAAAATGATGCTGGTTCATGCTGAACTTGATATACAGTGATGTGTTGGTTATAAATTATTCCTTTTATATGTACAAATTTATTTTCTTGAAATTTTCATCTTGAATGTATTACAGAATAGCCTTTTTTTTGCTCAAAATGTTCGGTGAATAAGGAAGAGAAGCATATTTATCACGGGAAATATGTACACGCTTGGAGTTGGCATATGGCAACGTTTGAGGCGAAGGAGCAATTACTATATTGTCATTGTCGGGTTGGATAATGCTGGAAAAACAGTAAGTATATTTGGGATGTAATGATACGGTATGACATCGTGACTAAAACTGAGAATTTTTGTGAGTTTTTCAAATTGTTCTTGTGAAATAACTCAGATTTATAAGATAGAAATCTTTTATTTTTCCAAGACTTTTATAAATTTTTCCTGTTTTCTAAACTTTCTCAAACTTCTAAACTGCTGTGAGCTGATGAAATCGTTCTTATTTTTCTGTTCTTCGTTTCAATGTTTTGCTTTTACTTTGATTAGTTTTGGAAGTACGATAAAAAGACATACCCTTTTTAATGAAGAATAATCGGTAGAGACTGTGCATGTCGGGAAACTTTGTCTCGTGGCACATACAAATCTCAAACTTGGGTAATTAAACCATTTATCACGAAACTTGAGAACACGCCAACAATACAACCATTGAAATTCAGATATATCAACAAAACAATTTTAACGATGATACCAGGACCCAGAAGGAAAGGGGACTAAAGCAGCCATGACCTATTACACCGCCCTTGTGATAACAACCCTCAAAAAATGATCCTGTGCTTAGGAATACTCCTATTTATAGAGAATGGACAATGATAAAGTATGACCTACAAGAAGGCTCCATCATTAGCACATGAGAACGCGCCTTTATTGGCGCGTGAACTAGACCTCAGTATTTAAATTATTGTTTGCACATCAAAATAACAATTCAAAATGACAAAAATGATTGAATTATACAATTGGTATTACGAAGTTTTTCGGAATTTCCGACAGTGCAGGATATCTGAAGTTATATTTAAATGGTCGAAATGTAAACTATTTTTAGACCTTTTTGGAACAGATGAAATCAAGATTTATAAAGAATTATCAGATGTTAAATCCGCTGAAAATTACAAGCACTGTTGGTTTAAATAGTAAGCCAATTTTCTATATTTTTACGAAATTGTGCGTGATAAAAACATTTTATTGATTTTGGAGAATATTTATGTTGAGAAAATGAAAACATTTGCAATATGTTATATTTTGTTGAACTTTTTCCTTTTTTTTTTCGGATAGACTTATTTATCTGAACACAATAAGATCTATTATCAGTAAAAATTTCATTCAGTTCTATTTCCAATGTGATTATATAATCTTATTCATTTACTGATTTGTACAATCATAAGTGATAGCTATGATTCTATATTAGTTTGTTCTCACTTGTTTCTAAACAAAAAAATCTTTCAAACATGGTGAAGATAAATATAATGTTTAGCGAAGAAATTATAAACTATGTTGTAAATTATTCCTTTTTATGAAAATCAAAGATAATTTCAAAATAAGCTACTTCAATCTGAGTTGTATGGCAATTGTTGCAGTTGGAACAGTTGTACTGGGCTCTCTCTGTCTCAATTTTTGGGATCTTGGAGGACAGAAAGAATTGCAATCACTTTGGCACAAATATTTTGAGGATTCCCAAGCACTTATATTTGTAGTTGATTCCTGTGATCCTGATCGATTTCCGGAAGTTGCTGATGTCTTTAGTAAGTTTGTAAATAATATCCTTATATTTTGGAGATATCATTTCAAACAAGATTTCCAAGCTAAAGGTTTTTTTAAATTAAAAAAATTGCACAGAAATGAACCTAAAATTATTTTCATATTTCAGGCAATTAAAATTTGCTGATTTCAGAACTAGTCATGAACAATGAAGCTGTTCAGAAAATGCCAGTTTTGGTAGCTTGTAACAAAAGCGATATAGAAGAATGCATGGGGACGGAAATAATCAGAGCTTTAATGACAGATGATAGACATATAGGTGATTTAGCTCTCATACCGATATCTGCATTACAAGGTCTTAATATTGAGCGTTGTGTACGATGGCTTTGTACAGTGCTAACACGGAATGATTCTTTAATTGATCTCAGTTGATGGTACCTTTATTCATTCATTTTTATGATTTTTAATCTGTGATATTTCTAAAATTGTTGGCTTTCTTGCAAATCTCGATATGTTCAAGGTGAAAACCTGTTTTGTTTTATAATTAATTATAAAACCCAGGACATCAGAGACCATCACAACCAAAATATAAATTCGTATTTATTTTTATTCATCGTTTATTATCAAAACTCTTGATAATTTTTACTATCGGTAAGCTATTTTATTAATACCAAAACTTGAATCATGATAATCTACATAAGGATCAACCCATAAACTTCAAGTTCTGCATAGTCCCCACAAAGATCAATGTAAAAAACATTCACTGTCCAGAATTCTAGTGCTTGGAATTTCTCTCCTGTTTACGTTCTTTTCATAATAACTAATAGTGTCTTATAGTGATAGTACTGAAAGGAATAAAAAAATGATTCCATGATAAGAGCTATCTTATTTTCCTGGAAGAACTCTGATCTAACAAGGATCAAGGAATATAATGATTGAATATGTAAGGGAAAATAATCAGATAAATGAAAATAGATTTATTGATAGTAACCCACAGTAAGAGAAAAGAGTCAAATAAATGAATAAGCAGAAAACTAAACATCTTTGATTGTTGAAGCTCTCAATTAAATGTAATAAAGGCACCGATGTGAAACGCAAATATTGAGTATGATACTTTTCCGCTTTACCAATAATTATCCAAATCGAACATGGGAATTTTGAAAACGAAGAATGTAACTTATTAATAATACGCTTCAAATCGATCGTAACAATAAACCAAAAGCATGGTAAAATCATAACTATTAACAAAAAGAGACACACTCAAAACATGATATACCACACTGAACAAAATAGCTTCAAATTCAAGTTTCAATGTAGAATTTAATTTGAAAAGATTTCAAAACCTTCAAAATAAAAGTAATTAAAATTAAAGCTAGTGCTTCTCTGATCATGATATTTCCCGTGTCTTCCCGCAACAGATAAAAGACGAGGACGGACGAACGTAATGAAAATCAATTTGAGCTACATTCTACAAATGTGTTCAATAATACATGTTTGCGAATGCTTCACCCGTCGCAATGCTTCTTCTAGGCTTACCCATTCCCGCTGTCGACCAAAACAGCCATCCTCCCATTCCTTCAATTCTTCCTTGACCGTCAATAGAAATACCACTGTCCGATGCCGTCTTTCTTCATTCTAAAGTACACCTGTACAGGACGAGAATTCAAACTAGATGTTGTAAGTGGTAAGTTCGTCTCTTTTTTTTTTTTTAGCTTGAATACATTACAAAAGAACTGGAAACTGAAAATGAGTCAAGAAATTTCTTCTCATCATTTCTGTTAATTCCATTTACATTCCAAAACTTAACCTAGTTAATCACAAAAAATTAAAATACATGAAAGACTGATCTAAAATCGAAGACGAGCTGCAATATCCTATAATGAAGATAAAAACTCCAATGATGTAGTCATTCATTATACTATATGACAAGCAGCTATCATTTCACGATTATCATAAGAGCAGAATTTATCTCACCCACCTACTTTAATTCTTCTGCTATCTTATCTATTTGTTTATTATTTCTCTATTTGCTTTATAAAAAATTCAGATTTAGAAAACTCATAAATTATGCCGCCGCATTATTTCAATCTCTAAAATTCTATTAACAAACATTTCAGGTAGTAGCAAAAAGAAGGAAGATACTTACCCTAAATTCCCCTACACGAGCCAAGATTTCCGCCTTAACTCCAGCTTCCTCAAAAACCTCACGCAAAGCAGCATCCGATTCATTTTCATTCTTCTCAATGCCACCACCCGGAATGATCCATCGACCATCGTCTTTACCACCAGTAATCAATAAGATTTCCCGATTACTACCCTCACCACGGATGCATATTCCAGCAGCTCGTAGACGAAATCCCTCAGCATCTCGCACTCTCTCTCCATTATTCTTCCGCATTAGCCAAAACAACCGATTGGGTGTTACAGTAAAGTCATCGCTACCGAATACTGAAAAGAGAATAAAGTTTATAAATGGGAAGATAAAGAATATTTCGAATTTAACTTTAAACGATTCTAATTATATCGATCTTCGAAATGAGTTACACCTTTATTTCCTATCATATAACAAAATAGGACATCTGCGGAAAATGCGAAAAAACTGCCATATCATTGGCAAGATGAGGAGGAGCAATGAGAGAGATCAGGAAGGTGCAGAAGAGTGGAATGGCCATGCTACGGGTAAAAGAGTAAAATAAATGGAATGAACTGAAAATGGAATAATTTAAGCGATGACCAAGTTTTGCGAAAGGCCGGTATTTTATTACCAGGTTTTCATTTATTTTTCTCTTCAATTTTTCTGATATCTTTTTTCGCTTCATGAAAAACTTAAAATGAAATACTAAATAAAATTTTGTTATTTAAACCGAAAATTCAGCAATTCAAACAAAAGTATTTTATAAAAACAATAACAAGAAATGAACACAGAACCACGACCATAAAAGCGATTATCTAGCTGTTATGACTGAGACTGAAATATCAATTGCTAGCAAGTCACTAGCCATCTAAGCATCTCCAGACCAATCAAATACCGTACCAAAATAAATTCTCTGAGGCTACACATGCATAAATTACCTTTCGTTCCGATATAAATGAGGAAAACCAAGAAGAAAGCCCTGAAAACAACCACCTGACAGCTCGGGAAGTCCCCACCTCATAACTACACTAACCACGCCCTCAACTCCAATTCAACACAAAGCACTAATCCAACTTACCTGTGCCAATGAACTCAATATCACGACAACCTTATTTTACACAGCCTCAATTAAGGCTTCTATGAAAACGTACCACAGTCCTCATAGTTGGAGGTCGAGATCATTGCTGTAGAAGGATTCGGTTCTTTGCATTTCATTGTGCAATCTGTTCGGGAACTGATCGAACTGTTCGAGATCGATAAGATAGTTTGTCACCGCTATTGCTTTCCAGTAGTTGGAATGAGTAGGAGTTGGAAAAATAATTCTCTTTAAATTAATGCAATATTCCGCAATAGCGAACTTTAACCGAACTTAAGTCTCGATAGGACTGAACTTTAATCTCGATCTGAAGAAGAATGGGCTTCATCGACTCGATAATTAATTTCCAATTTGGTATAAATGACCCAATGATAAGATGAGTATCAATTACTGGTTTTATTGTGCTGTAAAAATATTTGGCTTATGTCGGTAGAGTCTTTGAAGAATCTTAACCTCGTTGGCCATCTGGGAATCTAACCTTGACAAGACAAAGACCACATCATTGCCATTATTAATGTATTTACTTAAATCGTTTCCATCATATTTGGTCATCGAAGACTATGAAAATTTGACGGCTGGATCTTTTTTGCTCGCAAACTGATTTAAAGATCATTTTGGAGTACTAAATTTCAAAGATGTTTCCTACAATGCCATGTGAATGAATGATATATATTTTAGCATGATTGGAAAGTTGAGTTTGATATGTTAACATAGTTTACGGTTTTCACTTTTTTGAACAAAATTCTCAACAACATTCCGTTTCAAGCAAATCGTTTTTAATAAAAATATCAATGTTTTCATGTTTTCAATTAAATCCGAATTCATGAATAAAACTATCCTTAGTAAACCTTAAATTTCAGAAAAGAGTAAAAAAGAGTTCTAAGGATATATTAATTTTTGTTAAAGCCTAATGTTTTCTTGTAGGTTTTGTTTCTTTTCAGAATGTTTATCTTAAAACATTTCATAAAAAATTTGGTAATTTGAATCAAATTTCAAATACCGAAAAAATCAAACAATTAAACAATATTACAGCAACAGCAACCAAAAAATGAGAATCGAGATAACCGTACTAAAAGCGGTCATCCAGTAACTATACGTTAGAACTGAAATGCCAGTCATCAGTGACCATGCAGTGCTATCAGTGCTTATCAGTACCGCTTTCATGTAAAATTTGGAAACATCTACGATACGTACCTCAACCCAACTACCCAAAAGACACTTTTTCGAAGGTATAAGAAAATGTTCGTAATATTTGTTATGGCCTACATAATGCAGTTGATCAGTTGCCAGTTCACAAACAAGGACTCTATGCTTCTCACCTATTCGTTCTTTATCATATCTCGAATAAGACCGGAAGAGTGATGACATTTCTGCAGTTCGACGACGGGCCTAAAAAGAGTAATTCATTTTAAATTTATCAATAATTTAAAATTCTGAAAAATTAATGTATAGCTGAATGACCATAGACTAATCACACTAGTAGAAATCTATGCAATCTAATTCATAAGCAATATCCTCCATTTGAATATAATAGAATTTGGAAATGACGGAGACAAACTTAGATTCGTTTAAGTGGATGATTTATCAATAACAGAAATATTGAAAATTTTATTTTACTAAGATAAACGCAATATTTAATTCCAACCAATAAAATTAAAATAAAAGATTTTGGAAATTAAATGCTTTTCAAAAGATATATCTGCCAATCATTAAATGATTTAATCCTATATGGCTTCAATAATTCAAACTTAGTTGGCCTTATTTAATATCTTTCTAGTTTGTTCTATGCTATTTGCGCACTGTCATTTATTCTGTATCGCTAATATGTTCCAACAGTAATTAGAAAAAAAAAAATTCAAGACACAGAAAAAAAAAAATTCAAGACTTTTACGAATCTTGAAGATTCTAGAAAAATTATAAAACATACTTCAATAGTATCGATTTTCTTCAAATTTGCGGCTGGAGTTCCAGTTCTTGGATAAAATTGATTTATGAATAATGAAGGGAAACGGTATTTCTGTACCAGTGCCATGCTTTCTTCAAAATCATTTTTTGTTTCAGTTGGATAAGCACAAATGAAATCTGTCGCTATGTAGATATTGGGAACGCTGCAAAATGTTCCTTTCTCATATTGAGATTGCAGATCTGGACCCTCCATTCTTTTTCAGATCTACTTGTAAATAAGTTTTCTACTCACAAAGTTCTAAATTATATTAATAAATCAAATTTACTTAATTTTTGATAGCTTTTCAAAATTTGTTTCCCACTACATTTTGCAAGACAGAAAGAAAATATTTCCGCTAATGTTTGTTAAAAATGCTTCTTCTTCCTCAATTTGAAATCTTGAATGGAGATTCTAGAATCAACTAACTTTTGGATCATGTAATCAACAACTCGGCAGAAATCAGCACAAGTATATTCACGTTTCATATCTGATAATACAGCATCACTTGCCGATTGAACAGGTATATGAAGAAAAGAGTAAACTCTTGGATGATTTAAAATTTTCGAAATTTCCTAAAATTCACAACAAATTTAATAACATCGAATTAAATTCAATGTAAAATGTTTAAATCTTGGAAATAAAATTTATCACAATTTTTTATTCGGATAAACGAGGAATTAGACAAATTCACCTCAAGGAAATCGAGTATATAGGGTGGATTTGTCATTCCTAACCGTAACATACATCCCTCAGGGATGACTTCTACTAGAGCATCCAGCAAATCTGGCAAAACCTAAAATAAAAATTGTTTCCAGCAAAATATAGCAGTGACAGATGCAGAAAATTTTCTGATAAAAAAAAAATAAAGACATTTCACTAATATTCGGACTAACGCATGGAAGTCTTTCACCTCCTCTATCTTCTTTCTGCTTTTTATTGGAAGTAGAATTACAATAGTTATAGTTGGAGTAACAAAAGAGAGAAAAGAGACGGTGAAAGAGTTCAACAAGAGAAAAGAAATAAGTTCGCGTTTTTCATGACCTGTTCAAATAATAATATGGAGCCAATATCAAATACTCAATGTTAACATAAAAAATGGAAGAAAAATACAGAAACATTTCTCAAGAAATTATAATGTGCATTTTTAGCAAAAAAAAAAAAAAAAAGAAGAAAAACAATTTAATTTACATTTTTAGTTGGAAAATCTGCTAAATATATTATTAAGAATACTTCAATGGAAGAACATTATGAGATTGAATAGCAGGATAATCTTTAAATTTTTTTTTTTTCTTCCAATGCTCAATGAAGACAAAACAAATTACTTTATCATGAAATATTCTTAGAAGAAATAAAAAACAACGGGTAAAACATACCATGTCAACATCGCGACCCCAAGCGCCTAGATCCTCGGATGTCAGCCAAAGCTCTTTGCAACCATCAGCAAATGCATTTCGTGCCCGTTCCAATAAACTATCAAGTGGATAGCTAACAAGATCTCCACGAGCCGATTTTGTTTTGCAATATGTGCAATGATTCAAACAACCACTACTTATAGCAAGAATCTATAAATATGAATCATTCTACAAATATGATTCAATCTACAATTATGATTCACTCAAATATGATTCACTTCACGAAAATATCTTACTCGTAAATTTGTTTGAAAGAAAATTGAAGCAAATTTGACTGAATTTCTTCTACCGTGTTCAAAAAAAATGTTATTTTTTTTAATAAAATGTTATTTTTTAACATTGCTCTCTCATATACACATTTCATATTCTACTGAAAAATCTGAAAGATATATTTAATGTAAATAAAGAGTGTTAAAAGTCGAGAAGCGCATAGTTTCAAATGGATCAACAAGTCAATAAACATGTTTACTGCCAATAAATATGTTTCCCGCCAAAACAGTAAACATGCTTACCATTAAAAGAAATTTATTAACAAAGGATAAACATGTTTTCGACTAAAAAGAATAAACGTGTTTACCACCAAAAAGCTCCGATTAACAGAAAAATAAACAAGGCCGACCCAATCATGAGGCGAGATGTTGGAGATCAAAAGAGGAGAAGGAGCTTCCGCAAGGATTTGTAAAGTTCAGATTTTGGAGCAAGATCAGTTTTCCTATATCGGTTTTCGACAAGCAGTCTTCTGAGAGAGTTTTTGGATAATACAGTCATAGTTTTCTACAACAAATCGACAATCAAAGACGAATTTTCTTCTCTACTAGCAGCAAAGAAAAAATCTTGTGATCAATTATCTTGGATGTTCTCCCAAAATTATTTGTATTATAAATTGAAAAGTACAGTCCTGAATTAATAAAACTTCTAAAAATTTTGTCTAAGTCTTAATTTAAGATAAATATTTCTGAAGTATCTATACGGACAAAAGATAAATATTTTTAAAGTACTATGCTCACTAACTTCTATGAATTTATTTTTTCGTATTTTTGGAAGTAGCAGATTCGAATTTGGTTTTCTTCGCGATAAGAATCGAACACAGTTTCCTTTCAATGTTTCTTCCACTGCTTGAGTTACACATTCAATCTGTTTAACTCCAACTATTGAAATCCCTTCCAAAAATCGCAAATTCGGTTCAGCCTTAAAAGTACTAGATAGTACAGTACATATGCATAAAATATTCAGAAAAGAGAAAACACTAGCCATAAAACTCCTTTGAAATAAATTATTGAAACTTTCGCTTAATATATTGAAAATTTTCAATAATCATCTCAGGTTTGGATAAAATGCGAGATTTCAAAAATATGTTATCTCGATCATATTCAAAAATTTTCATTTACAATTCTGGCGAAGAAAGAATCACTCAGACAGCTTTCACCGAAATATTAAAATATTACCTGAGATACGCAGCCAGCAACAACGACAAACTTATTCAATTTTTGAGCTTCCCTAACCATATTTTCGAGTTGTGTTTCAGATGGTGTCTTCACAGTGCAGCTGTTTAATATCCACAAAGACGCATCTTCCTAAAATTCTGATAATATTACACAATAAATAATATTCCAAAATTTTCAATTATGAAATTAATTTAAATAAGAATAATAAATAGACGATTATAATTGACTCTTTTATTGGTCAGCTGATGACCCGCTGCTGAAAGTAATCCAGCCATTTGCTCCGAATCGCTTGTATTATGTGTACAACCCCATGTTCTTATATAGATTTTCTGTGTTCCTGAAAAAATTTCTGTCAAATCAGGAAACAAGGACTTTAATGGTAATATGGGACTAAGCTTCTATCAGCTATCATTATAAGGAGAACTTCAATTAAATTAAATGGATTATTATCAACAGATATTTCACTTCTATCATTATAAGGAACTTCAATTAAATTAAATGGATTCAGCTATCATTATAAGGAGAACTTCAATTAAATTAAATGGATTATTATCAACAGATATTTCACTTACTTGAAATGTTCCACTTCAAACTGCAGAATCTTGCTTATTTTTATAAGTGTTAATGTGAATCAATAATAGTATAAACTGAATGAAATAACGTTTGTAAAACAGATAACATACATACCAGGAACAAAACTGTCACCATAAAATATTTCGCCATCTCCTTTCACACGTTTCCTAACAATGACGTGGTTTCGCTCCAAATTAATGGCCGTAGGAATACGAATAACATCTTCTATATCCTCCATAGTTGTGCTGTGATAATCATCCAAAATCTTACAAAGCTCATAAAATTCTTCTATATAAAACTTCATGCAGTATTATCTCGGAATATATATATGTCTCGATGATACGAATGTCAAAATTCATGCAATCATGTAAATTACATGTAAAATACACAAATCTTTCTAACTAACCCTATTCTAGTTCTATCGCTAAGGGAAATGGATCAATTAGTAGGAAGCATCTTATCAATCGACATCACTGAATCATCCTCTATCCGCATGAATGAACAATATCTTTCTCGTCGACGACCGAGTTGTCATGCCTGCTATTGCAATCAGCATGCAGTATCACGTTCTGAGAATGTTAATACAAATTTCTGCACAACACAGCAAAATTTTGCATGTTTATTCACTCAAATTCGAAGATATATTATCCAAGATGAAGAAGCGAAAGGCTTTAAAATCTCAAAATCTCAAGCTTTCTGAGGTATTTATTATATTTCAATAAATAACCATATAATAATAAAAAAAGTTAAGAACTGAACCAGATGTAACAGCTTGACTAGATTATCCAGAAATGGTGGAGAGTGTGTTGGATGATAAGAAAACTGAAATACTAATCAAATTTTTCCACTGACAGGATAGCTAATGTTACATAAGGCAAGATATACTGAAAAGAACCCGCGGACAAGTCAGATATTGCAATTGGTGACACTTAATAATAAGCAACAAACTGTCCCATCTTATCTGCAGTTATATAATTATTCAATAACAATATTTACGAAATACATAAATATCTTCAAATTTGATATGAAAAATACAACATGATCAAAGTACACCAAAAAAAGAAATCACCGCATTAATTCATTATACAATATCTACTGAAAATGAGAAAATCGGTAATTTTAAATACAACAAAAAAAAAAAAATTAAAAATTATAACACATACATGAAAGGAAAATACCGAAGTCCACCAAAGGTTAATTAAATGAAAAAGGTTTAACATACGCTACTGAAATCTATTTTTGAAACGGTCAAAGAATTTTCACTACAACCAATAATATATTAAATGAGAAAACAACAGGGTAATAACGAACCGTGGTGATATGCTATAATTGTATCATCGATGAACAAAATATTTTAGAAAATAATAAATGACATGATACCGATATACATAACTGAAAAACTTATTTATATTGATGAGCAGATTAACTGATATAAAATGCCGAAATCGATAATTTATAAAGATAGGTAACATTTATGGCATGGCTTTATTTGAAGACTCTCCTTCAAGAATATTTAAATATACTTAAATAGAATAACTCTTCTTCACGAATATTTAAATATATTTAAATTGAATATTTAAATATAATCTCAAATAGATACATAAAGAATGTCAAATGGGTCATAAAGTAAAAATTAAATGAAGAAATTCAAAATTCAGATTGCTTGCTTATGTGAAAAACTCAATAGGAAGCTTCACTTGAACAATGAAACAATGAAATGCATTTTTCTTCATTCATATAAAATATATAAATTTGACTGTTAATTTATCATCTGAATAGCACACGGAATAAATGAAATCGTTTCTAGTGGTAAACATTGTAATCTTTTAGAAAGTAAATAATCACCGGAAAAAGTGCTGTACTGAACAAATGATTCATATAAGATCAATTGTAACTATTAACTAATTCCAAGAAATTCTTAAAAAATTATAATCTCATTATATCACTTCCTGTATTTCCAAAAGTAATTTTCCAGAATTTAGGAAACAGAACGTATAAAGGAAGTATCGTAGTGCAAAATGAGCGTTTTTAGAAACGCCATTTCCCGTCGCGCATTATCAAAAATAATACGTGGATCATCACTACCGCATCGTAATACATTGGGTGCCATTACCATCGCTAAATTACACACATCCATTTTTGTATATTTTACTGTTTCTTCTTCTGCTAGTAGCTGCAAAATTATTCGTTTAAAAATTTGAGACAGAAATGAATGATGAACTAATGTCCCATTCTCCAATATAATAATTTCGAAATTAATTTATTTTCAATTGCAGATTAAACATGAATTAAACAAATTTGCAAACTTTCAATTAATATGCAAAATATACTTGGAGAAGTTCCAGTAATTTTGCTAAAACTAGACGATTCACAGCAGGCAACAACTCAGGTATGCGACATGCTTCTTCAGGTTGATCACAAACTGCTAAACAACGTAAATAGAAAGTATCTGGTAACAGTGGTTCTGGCAATGAACGTAACCACAATTTTAGTAATGCTGCTGGAACATGAGCATCACGCACAACCGGGATGAGCCCTCGATCAAGGCGTAATCTTGCTAAAATTAAAAAAAAAAAAAACTTATAAAATAAAAAAAAAAAAAACTCAGCAATGAAAAGTATGGTCCCGGGTCAAAAAAATTTTGAATCTTTAAGCACATAAAAGTTTTATGATGTTGAAATCTTTCAAGTTTTTCATAGAATTTTAGAATTTGAAAGCTTCAAATTTCTCAAAAGGAAAAAAAAATTTTAAACAGTTTTCTCGAAGCTAATTATGTTTTCGGGAAAAATAAGATATGAATTAAAATGGGATGTAATCAGTATTGTATTTCAACTTATTTATAAGAATAATGCTGAATTCTTATAGTCTGATCGAGCGACAATTACAAGTGCAACTTTATGTTACCTGTATGAACATGATCCGGATCAGCCGGTACACGGAAAAGACCTTCGGTATGTTGTCCATCTGCCGATAATATTAAATCTATTAATGTTGTCTCGAGCCAAGGCAAAATTCTGAAACAGCAACGACAAGTTCTGAGAATGATCAAAAGAACAAGTTATGAAAACAGCTATAACTGAATTTATATGATGCACTTCATATCAAAGCTAAGAGTGCATTGAAATAGCAATTAAGAAGTGGATGATAGAAAGTGAGTAAAATTATGATTTGAAAAATCCATCAGAAACACAAAAAACAAAAATCATAATTAATAGTAATCGCAGCTAGAGGTTTTCGGAACTTCATCAAAGTTATTATCATTACAAGCTCAGAAATAATAAATGCTAAAAAATAACAAAGATATGGATAAACATATTGTTGCAGTACTCCCTATTTTTGTAGTTCCTTGCATAAGTTTAAAATAAGACTAATTGTTACTGATGCAATGCCCATTATCTTTCTTTTCATGATGAGCATTGCATCAATCTCCTTTTCTTTCCTTCTCCTTTTTCATCTTCATCTTTTTTCCTCTTCATGTTTGTAGATTTCAAACCTTAGTAGATAAATAGCAAATGAATATCTCTCAAACTTGCTATATTATTACCATCTTCATGTTAGAATAATCTATTAACTTAAAATGAGAACAATTTCAAAATATAAACAAAATCTAAACTATCAAGATGAACCTTTCGGGATATTTTTCGGCTTGCATTTCCATCAATTCTTCTAGAGGAGTGCAAAACTGCGGTGGGTTGAAAATATGTACACGAGATTCTTGGATAAGACTAAGTGACGGTTTCGGCCGTGTAGCCGATAAACGTACTAAACGTCTGCTGCATTGAATAGCATAATGCGAAACAGGTACCTGAATCAATCTAAGAAGTGATTTACATTACTCTTCAATTTCACACAAAGTAGAGCCATGTTTTGTAACAAAAATCTCTCATCCACCATTCTCCCATCCCTTTCTTTTTTTTCATTGCTTCTCCGATTTGAAATCATCTATCATTTCCATTCACCTCAGTAACTATCATATTTTTAAATTTAAGTCTATACTTATTTAGTTCAGGATATGATATTTAACCTCGGGCATATCCAACAATCGATCAGAGTTTGCTTCAATGAATTCAGTCAACTTCCGAGTTATTTCTGGATTTGACGGTGAGAAAAAAGCCAAAAATATAGCAAGCAATTCCCATCCTCTTCGTATCGAATCAAATCTTTCATTGCCCGTCAATTGTTTCATAACTTGACAAAAAAGTTCATCGGCTAAACTTTCTTTTGAAATGCCCCATTCACATAGTGTTAAAGCCAACTAAAATAACCGACAAAAAATCCTTTCATTTCGTTAAATGTAATCTTTGTTTAAAAAAGGAAAAATATACTTGTCTTTCCAATCGTCAAGAAATGTCAAAAATTCAGAAATTAAGAATTCGAAGAAATGAATAGATGTTGCATACTAAAATTGAAATGGCTAATACTTGAACAGATATATAATTAAAAATACAGTCAACTATAAGTTAAAATTCAGTTTCTCAGATCCTATATATTATGCTAAAGAATTACCAAAAAAAAATTTTGCTATGAATTCGAGGCCAATTCTGCTTAGCTGATGTATATAATATCACTGTAGGTAACTGATCGGAAGCAAATAATAGAAAGTTAAGTTCTATTAGATATTCTTGTTTCCAATTTTAGAACTATGAATTCAATTAAACTTTGCGAATTTTTAAAATATTATACCTGGTCATTGGATGTTTTACTTTTCCGGTCACCCATGTAATTCTGGACAACTTTGAACATATTTGGTGCCTCTTTTTTCACAAGCTTATCATCCGTATTGCCGGAAACAGGTTGCTTAATGGAATCTTTAGTCCAGCAATCTGATGCTCCAAGAGTGGCGTCATTAAACTCACGAACTTTTGGACTCGATGTTGAATTGTGACATTTTTTCAGCGTTGTACCGTCATCAAGTGGAAAACGACTATTACTCATTGTAAGTGATGAACTGGAACTACCAGCTGAGGACTGAATAATTGACGGCATAGCATTGTTTGAAGCAGATGATGCTGTACGAGTCGACATTACTGCAAAACGGAAATGGAAAATTTTTAAATTTTAGAAAAAAAGAAAAATTTTCTGAAACAACATATTATTAACAATAAAAAATTTTGGATTTATTAGTTTTTTACTGTTAAATAAAAAATCAGCGATTCCATATATATCATCTTACATATATTTTTTAAACATCAAAAATTTTTGAGAACATTATTTGTAATTCCACAAAGAAAAAAAAGTACAAAAAAAATTAAAATAATTGAAACAAAAAAAAAGTACAAAATAAATTAAAATAATGTTTAGTTGATCTCGAAATTATATGAAACAATTGGAAACATTCAAACATTATTACAACTACACTATTTAAAAAAAAAAAAAAAAAAAAAAAAATTGAAATAAACGATATATACAAATAAATAATCAAATAATCATTTTAGAAATTTTCATTGTTTACAATCCCAATTCTTTAATATTACTTGAAATTTACCATTCTGTGGACGCTGATGCTGCACTGGTGCTGCATGACCCTCAAATGAGTCGTCGCGAGAAATATACGAAGCAACTGGCACAGAAGGAGCATTCCGCGATAGGCATTCCCGGTTTGAGTATATGCGCATTTCCTACAATAGAACTGTTTGCATGTGTCAATCAAAAAATTGAGATTAAATCTGAGAAAAGCATTTAGACATCATGATAAAATCTATCCCATTCTTTTGGACTTTATTAAAAACAAAAATTCCTGCTATCCTTGGACCATCCATACTCAAACTAATCAATAATTGCCAAGAATGTTTTAGGATAGAGAGAGAATAATAATAATCATCCAAAGAATATTGAATTTAAACAGAAAAAAAAAATGATATATTGATAATTTTGAAGTAGATTAAGTAAATATTTCCAAAATCTACAAGCCTCGATCTTTTATTTCATTCGGTCTAGATAGAATAAAAGTGACCCCTTCGCTCTATCTCTTATCTTTGCATTTAAGAAAGCAAAATGGTAAAGGGAAATCGAAAAAAGGGAATAACATAAAGAGAGAATGCAGCAATTTTGCGTTTGCCGATCATTTCATTGTGACACATTGCAGAATAGCAGCAGCTAGTTTGTACTATGTCAATAAAAACCTATCCTATAATGGGATGTTTTATGATCCTAAGAGCAGATCAGGATGATTCATTCAAAGCAACACAACATTTTACATGTATATATACCGTACCTTTGAAAATATTTCAGCCCTGCATTTCAAAAACATTATTACACATTTTTATTGATAGTTATTTTAAAATTTTTTTGCGGTCCTAATAATGGATTTATTGATTCGAAGTGAGATTTGGCTTTTTAAAATGAAAATCCCCTTGAAAATTTTAAGAATAAAGCTTAAGTATATGGTTTCTATGAAACGGTTGATTAAATTCTAAAAAGTATTTAAAAAAGAAGCGGTAACAAAAATTTCACACTTCAAACTGCTAAATCTTAATTTTATTCATGAGCTATTTTCTGTTCAAAAAGCATAATGTACTAATTTTCAAAAAGTTAGGCCTTAAAACCACTTCTATTAGCAGTATAAAGATGCCCAATTTCTTTCCGCGGTGCTAAACCATAAAAGTTATTCTGTTTTATAAAATATATCTTTAAAAAGTAGTGTTCTTACAAAGAGAAATCCTTGCTGTCGATTCAATTAAATGATTACCTGAACAGTATTGACTAGCGGTGCAATATAACCAGGTGAAATTTGCAAGGGAGAGGATGATGCATTATATGTCTTCCTTGAAATGGATGTATGAGGTGAATTGAATCTCCTTGCTGTTACAATTCCTGATTCAGGGGAAATATTCTGAAAGAGAAATATTAATTATAAAACTAATTTTAAAAAAATCACTAAAACCAACTAACGTCCAAATATTGCTAACCTGAGCAAAGACTGTATGAGATAAACTGCGACTGCTACCAGATCTTCGTTCTTCCTTTGGTGATGTTTGCGTTTCATTATTTCGTTTAGTTGTTGTTCTTTCAAACACTGAACATCCATCATCACGCTCCGAATCGGGATGAAGTTCGGTGTTTTCTTTGAGGGTCTACAGAAAAATTGCTAAGTAAAAAAAGAAGAGTACATAAGCATAACTGTGTATTACCTTATTATTACCATATTAATGCTAAAAAGTATGAAAAATTGGAATTAACTGACCATAACATAAAATAATTTTGATTATAATCTTATAATAATTGCAAAATAACAATAAATACAATAATCTTAAAAGATAACCACAAAAATTTTAATTTAAAAATTTATGAGATTCATCGCTCGCAAACTGTTAACAAAGAATCTCAGTCTGTAATGGTTACAATCCATATTTTTTTGATTTCAATATTTTCATAGAGATTTCCTACTACTTTCTATCACTGAATTGTGTCGTATATTATCATGCCTTGAAATATAATACATTATCATATCATACGGTTACTTACAGATCTTGCATGAGAACTGTGTACCTGAAGTTTTGCAAGCGGTATGATATCACAATTTATTGGTTTCTGCCATACTGTTTGCATTGTGGTGGCATTGTAATAGTAAAACCGTTGGGAATTAGTATCAAATAATTCCCACCACTGATTGCTTGCAGTTTTTTTCCTGAAGAAGTCAAGTTTACTGAAAAATAAATCCCTAGTCTTAACGAAATCATTGACTAATAATTAATAGAAATGATTTTGATCCTTTTAGTAAATCAAACATTAGCATAATCTGCATCGTTGTAATTTTCTATTTACAGTAATATTCTAGTTATAAGTTGTTCTTGCAGATTTCTAACAGTTTCTTCCTAATCAGCACACGCCCAGCATGCGAATCACTTTCTTTACAAAGCCCAGCATGCGAATCTCTTTCTTTATAAATGAGATTTTTTGGATCGAAAAATTCTAATTAAATAAGAAAAACTGAATTTTCAACTCGAAACATGTATGATTCTCTATGAACTACTTCTGAAATTTAAAAAAAAACTTACACCGGTACACCTTCTGGTGGCTCCCAAGCACACTGACCTGTCCGTAGGTTTGCATACATATATTGCCGAGTCTGTGGTTCCACAATTTCTACCCATTCTATTCTGTAACAGAAGAATCATGGAATATCAATATTAATCATGGAATGAGTAATAGAAGAATCATGGAACAGTTTTTTCTGTTTTTTTTTTTCTTTCCTTACTTTTTTTTATTTGCAATCACAAGATGCAGTTAAACGAAAAAGTGTTGGTAGGCTCTCAATAAACAGCAACATAATCAAATCTTCAGATTATCTAAAGAGATTGGAAAGATGGCAAATTACGGCGAAGCGAAAGGACTGAATAAGTCCGCTGTAAGTTATTAAAAAAAAAAGAAAAAAGACGAAAAAGAAACTTTTGTACAGAACCAAGTTCACGAATACAAAATTGATGAAAGTAGCAGAAGAAAGATGGAAGAGGGGAGCATTAAATGATAAGCATTATCAGATATGATAACAATACTTCATTCCCGATGAGCAAGGCAATTCGCTTCCGCTTCGTCCTTCGTCCATACTTTCAATACTTATTACTTCGGTTTGATGAAAATATTTGCCAAATTATTATCATTTTTCTGAAATTTTGATCATTTTTGATGAGGGCAAAATGCAAGAAACGTTATAAAACTACAAGAAAACTGATGTTCTAATATTGGCACTTTTCTTTGCTACAATAACGACTGAAGTGTCACTTACCTGTCCAGAAGAAGTGCAAACTTCACACTCCAAACTTCCCTCTCACGGAAATCCAAGGATTATTCCAACACCATCCTGCAGATGCTAGAAATGGGAAGCAACATGGTGCGGCCGACGTGAAATCCTAACACTGGAGAGTTTGCAGCTGGTTGTCTAGAAGGAAAAAGTAGCAATGATGGAGGAGGGATAAAATTGTGTAGATTTCCGACTGCAAAATTTTTTTTATTTTTATATAAATTTTATGTGAATTTATTTTATATGAATTCCTTCTAATTCGGTTTCCTATGGAAGTTTCAACTTAAGTACCAGAAGCTCAGCTTATTTAGTTATTTGACAGGCATATTTTAATAACTCAAACTTATCCTAATTTGATTTGATTCGAATTAATTTCATCTCATTTAAATTCATTCCAATCGGCTCGATCTAATCAAATCAACTTAATTTTATCTGATCTGATCGAATTGATTTGAGCTATATAAGGCAGAATTTTTGTTTTTGAACTGGTTTGTTTTATGGTCAATGTTCTTGGTTACCTAAGGTGCAACAAAATAGAAAAACAACACAGCTTCTCTCAAAAAAAATTCGAATCCTTATCAACTCACATAACAAAAGAATTATTACTTTTTTTTTTTTTTCGTTGCTCACAATAATTCGAGGATCAGAAGATCTATTTAAAAGTGTTAATAAAATGAAGAAATTAATGAGGAAATAATCTCAGTGAGTTGATAAGGATTCGAATTTTTTTTGAGAGAAGCTGTGTTGTTTTTCTATTTTGTTGCACCTTAGGTAACCAAGAACATTGACCATAAAACAAACCAGTTCAAAAACAAAAATTCTGCCTTATATAGCTCAAATCAATTCGATCAGATCAGATAAAATT